>OOFC01029851.1:0-13522 GCA_900323345.1 Pseudochromis fuscus | reverse complement strand
GCGACTGTTTGCTCACCTTCCTCTCTCCTCTTCATCCCCTATGCACTGATATCATATATCACAGGTAACCCCCTCCTCCCTACCACTCCCACTCCCACACACACACACACACACACACACACACACACTTCCTCACAGATGGACATGTTTGATTTCAACACCCCTATTGTGTATCACCTCCCACACACTGCATCGACCCTGCATGTAGACACACGCAGCAGGTCTAAGTCAACACACAGTCACATAGCACATAGGCTAAACAGGACCGTCACACCGCAGCCGGCAGATGAGGGATTCTTTGCCTGTGTGATGGTAGACTTTGATAAAAAAAAAAAAAAAATGCAATGGATCGAAAAGAAATGAGACTAAACACTGTCTTTGAAACAGACCTAAACCGAAATCTAGACAGTAATAGAAGGGTAAACCCAATTAAAACTGAATTACACTCTATTAAAACTGAATTAAACTGAATTAAAACTGAATTCAACTCAATTAAAAGCGCAGCTACATTTGTAACATCCAGAAAAACAAAGAATAAAAATGTTTATATAGATTTGTTTTCCCCAAAATGTGCACCATTAAAGCCAGTCCCATGACTGACATAATGACTGTAACTAGGCAAGTTTTAAACATGTATACAAAAAAAACTGGCACATAACAGTGGCAGGGAAATAATCTATTTTATAAATTTCCAGGTCATGAAAAATGTATGAAAATAGGAAACTAGCGTATGGAAAAATATTCATGTTATAAGAAAATTAGGGTCTGGAATAAGTATGGAAATTTCAAATTTCAAATGTGTGGTAACCCTGTGAGACAACAATTGGATACAACGATCTCTACAGTTCCTCTACTGTCGATGTCATGCTATACTGACATCATGGGGTCTCCACAAACAATGGTGGAGAAGATGACTCTGAGAATATGAAGACCCTGAACAATATTGCACACAGTGATAGTAATCATAGATAGATAGCAAACAGCATTTTGTTTACTTTTCACCTTCACTCTATCACATCTTCACGTTTGACCACAGTCACACAGCAAACAATCATAAGGCTCTTCTACACTTACCAAATATAAATGGATCGTACTTCAATTTAATCCTGATAATAGGAAGAGATATTTCACATGGTCTGTAGAAATGTACTGACTGCTCCTTCTCCAATGATTGTGTGGGTGTAGCAGTGGTTTTGGGCCAGTGTTTATCATGGGGACAGTGAGGCTGTAGTAAAGCTGTTTGGTCACTACAGTAATGCTGCTCAGCCTGGTGCTGTTTCTGTGGAAAACACAAGCAGCCAGTCACAGCTCTTGCAGTTCCCCCGTGGTATCTCCACCTGGCCTTGTCCTGGCCCCGGTGTGTAGCAGAAGAGTAACCTTGGTGAACGATACAGTGGTCCCTTAACACAGACGTGTAACTCCAGCTGCAGAGGGCTGGGGTTTTGCACCTGCTCAGTTCAAACTGCTCCAGTTGTTGCTGCAGGGATGAAGTGTTTTTGCAGGTCAACATGAAAGTTCACATCGTCCTGGGTCTTTTGGTAAAAAGCTAAAATCAGATTTTCCAGTGTCTCCCAGGTTACTGCAGGACATACACTCCATGAAACACAGATGGTAAGAAGAACTTTGTTCAGCAATGTAATCATCGACAACTGAGCATCAAACTGATGAAGACTACAATCACCTGAAGTAAAAACCTGAGGTTAACAAACTACATGCAGCCATAGCACTTCAACATCACAACCACAGCTTCCAAGATCCTGACCTCTTCTACAAGCACCTTTCCTCTCAGGCTCACCTGGAGAAGTTTAACAACAGCATTTAACAACTTGTTAGCATCTTTTTAAGACAAATAAAGCTTAAAAAAAATTCACTGATGTATTGTGTCTGGGGGGCTGGAGCCTATCCCAGCTCCCACAGGAAGTGAGGCAGGTACACCCTTGTAGGGCTGTCACTTTTAATTTGAAATATGTACTTGAACGTGGGGGGGACAAGTTCCTGTTTGAACTGTAATGACCTGCTTGAAATGGAGGCTGCAGTTTCTCTATCAGCACATCGGATCATTTGAAGTCTTCTCTGTGGCTTTTTGGTCTCAAAAGTGACACGTGTGTGTACGAGAAGATATTTCCGATCCATGTGAAGAAGTGGAGATTCATGGTTGCAACTCAACTCCCTACACCCTGGACAGATCACCAGTCCATCACAGGGATAACACTCAGACCTAACAAGCATGTCCGTGGACTGTAGTAGGAGGCCAGAGTACCGAGCACCCAGTGAGAACATGCAAACTCAGAAAGGACCCAGAACCTTCTGGGTGTGAGGTGACAGTGCAGCGAACAACTGCACCTCCTGACGTATTTTATGTGAGAGAATAAAACTCTCCTGAGCTAACAGCTTATGTCTGCTGTTAAACCAAAATCTCATAAAAAAATACAACTTCAGGACTTGGGAACCCGAACCGAACAAGTCTGAACATCTTCAAGAATCTTCAACCAAGTCCAGCTGCCACGACTAAAGCCTTGGTCCAAACCAGACGCATGAATCGTGCATCCCCCCAGTTTTTTTAGGTCTGTGGAAGTGGTGGAAGTTGCAGAAGTAAAAAAAAAAAAAGTTGCAAGGGCTTCGTCTTGTAGGGCGCAAGGGTGACGTGAGATGTCCTTCCCAACACAAATAATAGTTTTGGACATGCGTGCTTTGTAGAGGTTGTACTGAAGACGTTCAGCAGTGTTGCAGCAGGCGCATGGACACTGCACTTGCTCCATGCTCGATTTACTTTGTACGTTGTGTGTCCGCAGTACTCTACATGCGCAGGAAACTTACTCCCGTCATGCATCCCCCTTACAGGCACCATGTGTCTTCCACCAATGATTTTCTTCCCACGACCAACAAAAAAACACGTCAGACCTGCGGACGCCTTACAACACACTTGCATACTCGCCAAAACGTGGGAATCATAGAGTTTGTTGATCATGATGAACATTCTCCGTACATGCTAACGGGCAGTCCACAGGCTCGAAATTTCCCAAGATGCACTTGCGTGGTTTGTGAGTTTGTTGCCGTTTTTTGCACGTAAACAATCCGTAGAAGAGGAGGTTGGTACTGAAGCTTAGATGAAGGTACTGATTACTTAGATGACTCCTTTCCTGGGTTTAAGACCTCATTTCTCCAGCACTTGCTACTATATACATTATACTGCATCTCACAGAATATCCAACAAAGAATAAAGTACATTTTAATACATTTTTGTAATATTATGAACAAAAACTCAATAACCTGTAATGTTTACTCATGCATGAGATAACACCTCTGAAGGACACTATGTCAGTACATGTGTGAGTCATCGTGAACACTGAAGACAAACAGGCTGCAGCCACAGGTAGAGCACTTTTTTTAATCTGTACGTCAATCAAGACACAATGAGTCCTACATTGCATTGTCTTGACTCATCTTCATACTGATCTCACAGGCTGAGACACACACACACACACACACACACTCTTACCCATCTGAGTCCTGGAAGTTGATGTTGAGTCTCTTGGTGGAGCCCAGCAACTCTGGAAAAACACACATGGAGAAGACAATTAGTGTTTGTTTTTTTAATCAGAGCTCTCCAGAAATTCCTCCGACCCTGCGAGTGCTTTCACTGTTTTTGTTTCCACACACTTCTCCCCATCATCACTCCCTCTTTCCGTCAACCCAGCTGACAGCCCGACAGGATGGAGAGCTTTCCTCACCTCCCGCTGCCTCACCCTCTCCTCTCAGAGCGTCTGCTGACACCCTCACAGCAGCCAAGTGATTCCCAAACAAATGATCCTGCCTCGCAGAAATGTACCACTCCACCTCATTTACGCTGCTATCTTATCACGGCTCTTTGGCATTCAGAGTGACAACCGTAAAAACATGAAGAAGCGTACGTAGATTTCTTTTTCCACTGTGGCGCTTGCTGAAGAAATAGCAAAATGTCAGAAAGCAAGACTGAACAAGCTTTTTTTTTTTACTCACCTTGGGGGAGACACACTGCTACTTGTCCCATGTCTTAGTCATTCACCGTGCACTCCAACACAGAACGTACTGTAGTCAAGACATCTATTCTCTTGCTACTCCTGCATGTGCTGCCAACAACCAAGATCCCTAAAAATGTCCTGAAATTCTTATTTTCTATATTTTTAATTTGCTTTCAACCAGGTTACAGTATCTCAGTTTGAATACCAGTTGTCCAAACTGGTTGACAAACTGGTTCCATAATCTCTACCCTGCCAATGTTTGCACTGTAGACTGTGTTGCATAATTTCTTTTAATCCAGGGTATCAAAGTCAGATCTTTTATTGTGACAACACCGATTCCCTCCTCTACATGCGTAATCCTCTTTTCTCTAAGTAACCAGTCAAATGTGGCCACCAGCCCACTTCTCTACACAGTCTCACTTCACATGATATCCAACTGGACTTCCATACTTCATCTATCTCCATCTCGTACGTCCGTCTCCAGCCTCCGGTGAGGACTGGAAATTCTCCTCACACAGCTAAATATCCTCAGACGTCCCACAGCACAGATCTACTGTAAAGGCCCCACTGTCCACAGAGACCCACACAGGGAGAAGACGGCCAGAACCCTGGAAATACAGCAACCATTCATCGCACTCAATCTGGTTCACTGTTTTCTCCCACATAGGTGTGGGAAATCACGTGTGTGTGTGTGTGTGTGTGTGTGTATGTGTGTGTGAGAAGGAGAAAAAGAAGAAACAGTAGGAACAGAGAGGATATTGAGGTATGAGCATCAGTCGGATGTTCATAAGTATAACATGTACATTGGACGACTGCACACCTCCAACACCAGGGTGTGGAGGTCAGGGTGGGTGACGGGTGAGTCATGCATCTGTTTCATTCTTCTTCTTTTTTGAAGGCCAGACTAATACTTGCCAAACATCTTTCTTGAAACAGATTTAAAACTGGGCTCCCATGATGCCGTGCTCCTGCAGTCCAACACACCTGAGTGATGTCAGAACATTTCAACACGTCACAAAAATAGGGGGATTTTTCTGATTGGCTGAAATGCTCTGCCATCACTTGGGCTCAACACTGGGAAGCTATACATGGTGCACTACACAGCTGCTAAAGACTGACTGTGTAATGTTGCAGCTAATTGTGGATGGAGAAGCAACTTCCCGATAACCAGGAATCTCCTTTCTATTCAAAGACTGATTACCTCTTCCCTCCAGAGGTACAGTTACATAGGAGAGATTGCCATGAGATACTAACCACTACTATTTCCAACTAAGCACCTGTTGTACTAAAATAGGATACTGGCCATAGACCAACATTTAAACAATGGAGACTTAATTCACCTTCTTCATTACAGCAGAACTAAAAAAAATACATAGATACAAAAACCTCTTCTGAAAACATCACCCATCATACTGTGGGATATATGAATGTACTCAGATAGGATAGGGGGAAGTTTCATTAACCAATGCTAAAATAACAGAACCTTTTGCAGGCACTTGCAACCAACAGTGCCACGTTCAAATATTAAACCCTTCACTTCAAAATGTGAGTCCACTAACCAATGGGTGACATCACATTAGCTTTGTCCATCTCTTACATTTAGTCTATGAGTGAAAGCCAATGGTTACACAGGAAGGAGAGATCACAACAAAAGAAGGATGCAGACAACACTGCCTGCTCTCACCTCTGCTGTTTTTCTATTAGTATTAACAGCTGGCTCAGCTAATTACAGAATTATATAAAGGAAATGTGTTTAAATAAAAGACTGTAAACTATCACTTTATGCTGATGATGATTTATTGTATTTGACAGACCCTGCATCAACACCTCATTAAAAGAGACTTTCTTCTGGATATGGGTATTACTAAGGATAAAAAGTAAGTGTGGATAAAACAGAGGCTATGGATGTTAATAGCAGGATCCTACAAAGTGTAAACCCTGGTCTAAAAGAGTATTAAATACCTTGACATATATATCTATTCATCTCAATAAAATACAACTAATACTCCGAAAATGTACGTGATGCTAAAGTTAGCATCACATACATTTTTAGTAGGGGTTTAATGATGGTATATGATCCATGGGATTAGCTATGCTAGTTAGGACATTAGCAGTTTATGCACTAGCTGCAGCAATCTACCAGCTAACCCAGAAAGTACTGCTAACTACATTGCCAAATTTCAGAAACCCAATATTTTGCCATTTGAAATAAAAACAAGTCAGAACTATAGAAAACTACTGAACAAGACACTAATTCAACTATTGACTGCTTATTAATACTTACTGGCTTATGGTGGAAAACAGGAAAGCCCACTGACAGTACATGTAAATAACAGTGATAGATGACAACACACAACACACAATAAAGAATAACTGTGTTTAATTACAACTTGGGTTCCAGTGTTTTGTTGAAAGATTATGATGGATATGATGGAATTTTACAGTCTCTTTTGGTTTTCTGTTGTGAAGTACAATAAACTCCCCGAGGGGTTTATAACTTGTCTGCTCGTGTCTCATGTCTGTCTGACTTTCTTTTTGGCAAGACTGCTGCTGCTGCTGCTGCTGCTGCTGCTGCTGCTGCCACCAGGATCCCAGATATTAACTTATTACTCTCAGGAGTGAAATCTCTCATAAACTAAAAGTGCTTAAATAAAACTTCTGGGAAAAGAAAATAGATTACGCCATCAAAAGCTGCAGAGCTGCTGATAAAAACCTCAGAATACATATTCCACATTAGAAAAATAAGGAGAATAACAGAATATGAAGAAATTTGTGAATTTATAGCAGATAATTGGGCTCCCACTGGAGACATCATTAAATATTCTATTCTGTCTTCCTCTCTGGTTTATTGATGTTATCTTTCAGCTCAGAAAAGACTAAATTTGCAGTACAGGGATTTCTGTGCATAAAAACTGATGAAACCATTGATGAAAGAAGAAAGCACGGTGATACAGTCATGAAATTAAACCAATTTGTAAAGATTTTCATTGCTATTCCTGACTATGCCGACTTCATGTGGATACATTTCTGTGATTTTCGAGGGAACTTCATGCAGGATTGCGTAGCGTTTCCTCTGAAGCTCGGTGGATAAAGACGCTATTCTCACTTCCATGGTGAGGAGATGGATTCCCGCCGGAGTCAATGTTGGAGGAAAGTCTTTACAACAACACTAATGTGCACAGAGTTGGGTACAGTCATGCTTTACATTGGAGGTATTCATTTTCTACAGTGGTCGGGTGAAGCTGAGGAGCAGGCCTCGTTCTAGAGCTGCTGAAGACTCATAAAAGAAAAACAAGGGCCCAAGGGCACAAAAAGGCACATTGATAATGAGACAGATAGAGGGGCTGGGCGTCGGGCTCGCCGCCAACACGGGGTCTAAGCTGTCCCGGCGGCGTGGAAAGAACAGGGCCTTTCAGGAGTTCCAGTTACAACATGAGCCCGCATTCCTCGCATAGCACGCCCACCACGCTATCCTACGTGTTCATGGCCTCTGTGCATCCACACCACTGTCGACTCGCCCCTCCCTCCACTGCAAAAAAAGCAGCTCCTCCTGACATCAGGATCAATTAAACTGTTGACTGTACGTCACCCTCAGGAGCTGCTGCAAACAGATGTGTAGTAAATCTCCTGTACTGTGTTTTTCTTGCAGAGACAGAGAAATTACAGGGTTTGCTCCCCGCTGAAAGCAGCAAGTCCACAGAAACAGAAATTACCGAGAGCTGAAGTTAAGCCGTCAGCGCGGGAGATCTCTATTGTTTTCTATGCTTATGAAAGACAAAGCAAAGAAGCCACGCGATGCTGTGTTGTGATAGCCTTATCAGACGCATAAGCAACGATGTGAACTACCATTTGCTACGCTCCCCTTGCACTTCCTCCTCCTCCTCCTCCTCCTCCCTCAAAACAGCTCAAGCGTCCTGGACGAGAAGAAAGAGATCTCAGTGCTTTGATGTGGAGAAGGTAGTTCACCGAGGAGAGCGGGAACCATCAAAAGACGTGGTTCCATTCAGGTGAGATGGGGGCAAAAGGTATTTTTGAGTGCCTTTGTAAACAAGAAAACACGCAAAGATTTTTAAACGCTCGCTGCGAGATCAGACGAGCGCATTCTGAAGCTCTTCAACACAAGCTGGGAAAATGTAAATAAAACACAATAAAAAGAGCTCGCTGGCTTGTTTTTGTCTCCTTCGACAAGGCTGCAGCTGGCAGCGAGTGTTTGTTGCTTCAGTTTTGCATGGCTGCAAAACTTGCTTTAAAATGCCTTTGATCACAGTAAAAAAAAAAAAAACTGGAAGGAAAATGCATAAAAATAATGGGAGAAAAAAGCACATTGGCACTAGTGTTTAACGACATGCTTTTTATATGCTGGCAAGAGAAAACTACAAAATTCAATACTCAAAAGTCTGATAATGCTGGATCACACACAAATATGAACCAGTAACAGGCCAACAAAAAGTGGGTCAACAAATATGAGCGTCAGGCACAACGATTTGTCATTTTATCTTACGCCGAGTGTCACACAGGAACACGGATGACTCAGCCATCTAAAGGCGGAGCAGCAAAAACATGAAAATGACAATTTTTTGGCCTTCGTTAGATATCAAATGGTTTCTATAAACCATGATTTTATACATAAACAGTTGGAGGTCGAATCACAGACGTACATAGTCAATCAAATACATCAACCTTTATTTGTACAGCGCTGCTTGTACAGGTTAGTGAGATCAAAGATGGCTCAGAAACAAGATACTGCACCTAAGAGTCAGTTCATGTGTCACATGGGTTTGGCTCCGCCCCCTTTTAGGAAACTAGCCACAGATACCGAGTTGATTCACAAGGGGTGGGATGTGTGTACAAGTACATTGCTACTGTACTTGAGTACAATTTTCATGTATCTGTACTTCACTTGAGTAAACCTGGTTGTCTGTACTTGTTACTTTTACTCGACTACATCTGAAGGTAAATAATTCTACTTTCTGCTCCACTACATTTCTACAGTTGCATTACATGTCACAGTCACAATACTGCTGGTTTGTTTATGTGTATTTTTTATTTTCTTATGTGATCAATGGTGAACTTGTTTCCTACTGGCACCAGCAGAATTACTTGAAGCAAGTGTAAATAAAACAGCAGCCTGGGCCATTTCTGCATTAAACTAAATGTACATGCAGTCAGCTCTTAATGATATCACAGCGTCAGGGAATGTGCTCGTGAAATACTTTTTAGTTCTTTAAGTATATTTTATAGCAAATACTTATTTACTTAAGTAATAAGGTTGATGTGGTTTTCTGACTTGTAATAGAGTACATATTGGTGTGTTTATTTGTACTTGTAAAGTGTCTGAGTGCTTTCTCCATCACTGCTGTTCACTCCAATGGGACATGGGAGAAGTGAACGTGAGCAGGGTATAAACAACGACTGTATATAGAGCAGACGAAGCTAGAGTGGACTCCCATCTTGAAGTCAGGAGTTTGGTATTTGAATGACGCCATGTTAGTTGTTTGGAGCCAGAAGTGACCATATTTGGATATGAAGGGAGGAGTGTGGGGCGGGTCTGACCCTTGAACCAGAGGTGGTTTAACAATGACTGAAAAGGTGATTATAAAACAGATCAAATGTAAACTGATGTCAGGAAGTGAAAATACTGATAAAATGATTCTTACATTAGAAGTGAGTCAGTCAATCACAAGTTAGAAAAACATATTAAGCTCTGACATGCATCTGTCATGTTTCTCTGATAAAACCACAAAATCTATTAAATTAGCATAAAAAAGTTGGTTTATGTGTTAGCTAGCAACTGCTCCTTAACACCTCACACAGACACGAAGCAACATTAGCATGAATTATTAATATGGCTAAACCACACCTCAGAGAAACATCTGGATCGTTAGCAGTGACGGGATCCTCTGATCTGACAGTTGCTAAATTGATCTGTTTTAAGTGCATTAATAAGATAATAATTAATAAGCCTTTTTTGTTTCACTAAAACCAGCTTCTCCTTTGCGATGGAAAACAAGACTGATGAGAGCTGAGAGACTCAACCAGAATATTAACGTTTCAGTCCATAAAAAACAAAACAAATAGCTGAAAAACAATAAAAGGAGTTAAAGGCCCCAAATTTAGCTGATTGTGGTCGTTTTTTTCATCACACAGCTGTAATTTTGATCCAAGATTAATAAAAACAAATGTGGATTAGAGCAACTTCAAAGATGTAATAATACTATGTCCAGCTTTATCAGATAACAGAAGGAGGAGGGGTCATATGCAGCATGAGCTGGATTAAAGGATGACAACACAGAGTGCATCACAATATGAATTAAACACCACTTTAATAGAAGTATGCATTAGTCGAGAAATACAACAGTAGAAAACAGTCGTGTAAGGCTGATGAACGAGCCTCACCAACCACACCCACAGTCTATATCGGACACCCGGCTCTGGCTACTGGTTTTTATTTTAAGGGAACACAGCGATTCACATAATCCACTGATGATAAATTTAGTCCAGACTTGTTGGTGAGTGCAGCTTTCTGACATTTGCCCTTTTCTTTGACATCACAGCAGATCTGAGCAGCCATGTCTCACACCATCTCTGTTTGCTACATGTCAACTTGAAAATATTCTAAAGGACAAAAATAAACTCCACACACTTCTGTTTTTTTTAATGTTTTAGAAAAAGATAGAAAAGCCTTTCCACTGCTGTGGGGGAAAAAACACACACACAAACACAAGCAGAAATCACAGTGGTTACTTGCAGGCTGGAGCTGTGCTTTCCCTCTATATCTGGAAAATATTCCTGAGAGTTACACCGCAGGGAATGCAAACCCACTTCCAGCCAATCCCAGCTTCTCATTAACAAAAGGAGAAAAAGACACTTGATGCAGGAGTTGTGGGTCGGGACAAACCCCCGCACCGTGACGAGGAGAAGGTAAAAAAACGTACAAACAGCCAGACCACAGCTGCCTGGGGCCAGACCAAAATACAGGGGAGTGAGAACAGGGGGGTAATTTAAGGTCATCATGTGTCTCTGGCGATAAATGGCTTGTGGTCAGGTAAGGACCTCATCAAGGGAAACACTTATCTGAGGAACACATCCATCTAACTGCACTGATTACTGAGAGGGTAAACACAGTCCCTCAAACCAAACCACCAATGCAGAGCGGGGGACTCGGCTTTGCTCCAGATGTCCCTCAGATTTCCTAATAAGGCTCCAAACAACACGTTTCTGCAGGCAAACTGCCGCTGTTATCAAAACAAGATCTATGGTAACGCATGTTCAATATTACGATCAGTGATAAATCCATGAAGAAATCTACACCCTTAAATTAACTCGAAAACCCCAGCTGACAGTCTCCATGGCAGGTTGTGGGGTGGTGATCAAATCCCTTCAGGAGTGTGTGTGTGAGTGTAAAACAATATGATTAAACTGGGATGTTAAGTCTGGCCAAGTTTCTGAGTGAGAAGAGTAAGGGACAGCTTGAACTGCTGCTGCCGCCACAGCCTTCCTCCAAAAACAGAGACTCCAGATTCAAAAATAACCTCGGCAAAGTGGAGAGACTTTTGGTAAAGAATGTGAAGTCGGTTCCAGGATTTGGAGGAAAAGGTTGCCCTGGATGGAGATCCCTAATTAAGTCTGTTTCAGGGCAGCTAATTTCAGCGTCTGACTGAAAATCATGTTTTTTGGAAAGCTGCAGGGAGCTAGTCGTAGCAATATGCACCATCCACAGGCTGTTTCTGTGGAGATGGAGAGTGCAAAGTAAGCATTACCCATAGAGCCACAGACGCTACATTAATGGGAAATACTCCAGGTTGAAATACCTCTGAATTATTTTTTAAAATCTTGGTTTCAATGCTACATTGGTTCATTAGATTGAATCAGTGTGGAAGTTTAAATCCTCCAAAAACCAGCTCGAGGGCTGAATAATAAACTCCACAGAGAAAATCAGGAGTTATTTTCAATATAGGCATTAATTTTTTTCCAAAGTTTATTTTCAAATTCTGATTATTTGTGTTCTTTTTAAGAGTTTGCTGAGAAAATCCATACCCCTCAAATCTCAGACTGTTGAGGATTCCTGAAGAAAACAAAGGTAAAGAGAAACGACTAACAAAGCTGCGTTAAAACACAATTACCAAACCCTCTGAAGTCAGTTTCATCTTGTTTGTTAGATTTTAGAGGGTTAGTTCATGTATAATGCAGCCTGGTTCATGGTTGTTACCTCTGCCAAAGAGATTATGTTTCTAGCTTGTTACCAGCATCATGAAAAAACTACAGAACATCCTCGATTTTACAGACAGGTATTAAGAAAGGAAGTGATTAGATTTTGGGAAAGGGGACGAGATCCTGTTGGAAAAATCCTGAAATCTCAGAAAATCCTCATTATAGTTTCAACATGAGTCTTACTGTTGCACTGGATTATATCTACCTACTTCTCTGGGTGCTTTGTATGTTTCCTGACTGATTTTTGTCTTTTTTTTTGTTTGTCTGTTTGTTTTGTTTCTAAATGTATTGTGTATGATACACACCTACAACATATACATTGTCATCTCGCAGAGCTAGCTGGCATAAAACATACTTACTCAAGCCAGTATAGGCAGTCTGAATGATTACGGTCACTATTCTACACAGAATAGGGTTCAAAGAATAAAGTTCAAACAAATTCAAAATGACTCGTAACTTGTAAATTTGAATTTCCCCTTTTTTGGAGGTGCGCAGTAGAGTGTCAGTCGAGTGCGCTTGTCTCACAGATTGGAAATGTGCTCATGCAGAGATGTAAAAACTATTCTACACTCTTGTAACATGTGGAGGAACCAGCACAATTTTTGAGACTAAATTAACGCCACAGAAACTTCTTCAAATTGTCTGATGAGAGACTGCAGTTCAAACAAAAATCTGAATTTTGAATAAACGGTGACAACGAAACAGAGAAATACAAACATACTGGTTTCAGAGGGAGATGAATGGTGGAACTCTTTCATTACAGATACCAGTTTACATGTCCAGTACTTCTGGTTGTTGAGTCAATGTGTTTGCCTGTTTCCAAGGAAACAATTACAATAAAGTATCTGAAAGTTACGGAGGTTGAGAGAGTTTATGAAGATGAGCCCAAAGAGCTGCACATTAGAAACCCTCCATCTACCCATCTACCCATCTACCCATCCATCCATCCATCCATCCACCCATCCATCCATCCATCCATCCACCCATCCATCCATCCATCCACCCATCCACCCATCCATCCATCCATCCATCCACCCATCCATCCATCCATCCATCCATTCATCCACCCATCCACCCATCCATCCATCCACCCACCCATCCATTCATCCATCCATCCATCCATCCACCCATCCATCCACCCATCCACCCACCCATCCATCCATCCATCCACCCATCCATCCATCCATCCAGCCATCCATCCACCCATCCACCCATCCATCCATCCATCCACCCATCCATCCACCCACCCACCCATCCATCCATCCATCCATCCATCCATCCATCTATCTATCCATCCATCCATCTATCTA
>OOFC01029848.1:14998-35797 GCA_900323345.1 Pseudochromis fuscus | reverse complement strand
AAACTCTGTCACACATTCAGCTTCCTGGTAATCATACCCCTTTTCCACCAAATAGGTTCCAGGGCCAGTTCCTGACTTGGCCCCAGTTTGTTGTGGTTCCACCGCCGTGAGAACCGGCCCCAGCTGCTAAAACAGGGGCCACCTCTGGCCCCACTTCTTTGCTGGACCAGACTTAGCACCGATTAGGCAGCGACTACTCCAGGAGCTGGAGGAGCGACGGTAGAAACACAGCTAGTGATAGTAGAAGAATAAAGTAATGAAAATACGGTTTTGACTCTGGATCCCAGTGTAGACTGTAAAACCAGGAACAGCACTTGTATGCACACGATAACTCCTCCAATTAAACATTATTACAGTGAGGGAGCTGCTCCGTCATATGTGATCAGGAAGCACATCATAAATTCCCCAAAACTGAATAAATACCACACGTAGCGATGCAACACTGCTTTAACTCAATCATGTTGTAACTAGAAGATCTGCTGAAAAAAATAAGATAAGATAAGATATTTCTTTAATAATGTTTTAATAACATAATAAATCATGTTTTCATGGACTGATAGTAACAGGGTAACAGTAGTTTGTTAAGAGCAGCTAGCTTGCTAGCGGCCGGTTGTTGTGAACCGGCTCCCTCTGCAGCGACGTACTGACCTTTTACGTGACGCGGCCCCAACCTGGCCCCCTCCCGATGGAAAATCAAACTGGTTCATAGGAGGACCGGCTTCTGAACCATTTGAGCCCTGGCTGGAGCCCCAACTAGGAACTGGTCCTGGAACCTGTTTGGTGGAAAAGGGGTATCAGAGTCTTCCCCTCCTTCCTCTTTGGCACTTCCTTATATCAATGCAGAGCCCTGCCCTATGAGTTAAATAATAGAAACACAAAACAACCACAACTGTCTGCAGCTGTTATTAATTCCTCACATGAAACGTCTGCAAACAGGCAGGAAGCAGGCTGGACCTCACTGGGTCACACTGGGTCAGATCAGCTTCAGTAAGACATTTCACAGCCCTCTCTTTAAACCATCTCTAACACACTGATCTGGTTTGGCAGTGAAATACACAATCACTGAGGTGATGTTTGTTTTCCATCAGCTGTGCTCCTGATGGAGTTTGATTATCTGTTTTCATTTGGTAATTAGGTGCCTCCGCTGTGCTGATAATATTGACCCTGCTGGTAGATACAAGGGGCCAATTTCTATCAGTTTAGTGTGAATATGTGATGAAACACTTTTATTCCAGTGGTCCCACAACTTTCCACAAACACTCAAAATGACACTTTTTTATTGGCTTCATGGAAACAGTGAAGTGGTGCATCGCAGCTAGTCTGACATCCTCAGCAGAAGATGAAGTGCATTTCAGATTTGGGACAATAATTTGCAAAATGCATCTGTAATGATTTTAAAATGGTTCAAAGCCTTTTTCTGCTCACATTTTCATAGGATTTATTAAATGCTACATTTTTACAATAATATTCCCATGATTTGGATTCCAACACCCTGCATCCACAGCTCAGCTCCTGTGTGAAGACAGTTTTAAAAAGGCCTCTGCTGTGGGACTGGATGTGGACTGAGTGCAGGCTGAGATCCATGTGATGCACAGGATGTGTAAGAGCAGTTGTATCAGAGAAGCTCGCCTCCCTCAGTAACCTCCTCACATCTTTATCGTCCTCTATTCATGGAAGGAAAAGATCTTTTTCTCTAACAGCTGTGGCACTTTGCATCAACTTCCCTCTTTTCTCACTCTCGGCAGATCAATCCATCTGCCTCCCTCTGTAGAACAAAGATGCTGTGTCTGAAAGAGAGATAAAACAAACACAACAAATGCACTACCTCCGGAGCATGGCGTCACATATATTGGTAAATCTATGATAAAGTCACAAAAGGAATCCCTCTCCCTTGAAGCCTCAGAGATGCCCTCCCCTCCCTGTGTTTGCCGGGCCAAGAGCACAAAGAGAATAAATCGTCCCCGTTCATGTGGGAGTCAAGCTTTGAAAATTTCACATTTCCCTCCTGCGAGCTAATGCTACTCAGATAGACACTGTTTGCGTAGTGGTGTTGCAGGGAGTCCAAAAAAGCTTAAATGCTTCTGAAGACACAGAGTTTCACAGTCCAGGCCCAGGCCCTCAAGGTTCTGCTGGAAAACTGGTGACAAACAAACGATCCTTTGAGGACTTTAGGTAGAGCTAAGCCAAAGTAATCTCCATTGGGTATATTGGTTTAAAATGTCAACCAACCTGGAGCTGGGAGTCTATGTTTACAGCAGATACAGTGGTGTGTGCTGGGGACAGATGTTAGTCTGGTCTGTTTCGAACCAGTGGTAAACTGTCTGTCTCACAAAGAGGATTTTAAACATGTTCAATAAATCAGAATCAGAATTACAAGGAGATGTTTCACATATTAGTCCTCATTCAACAATATCTTTGTACGTTTTTTTAAATTTATCCTTCTTGATAAAAAGTATCCATTTTAAACAGCACAGATGTTTGTATCTGTGTTTTTACGGTGGATTCACAACACACCCTGAATGGGACGAGTGACGCCAAAACACACAAGTAGTCACAAATAGTCACCGTTTCTGGGAAGTAAAAGCAGCAGTATCTGCGATCTCTGTTGACGGTGGATGTGGTGGTCACCATGGTTACTGAGAAGAGTACTCCTACTGGCTGTTACTGGCATGTGGTGAAATCACCAGTACACATCATACATGTACATGTGAGGCAGAGAAACACGCCACGTTCAGAGTGAATTCACTATTACATTGATGAAACCCAGTCCTGTGCCACTAGTTCCTAATTTGCAAATGTAAACACTCCAAAAATACATATGACAGGTCCTGAGGCTGCAGGGTCGTCAACATGATTGAGTTAACAAAGCAGTGTTGCATTGCTACATGCGGTGTTCATTCAGATTTGGGAAATCGTGATGACCTTCCTGGTCCCATATGACGGAGCAGCTCCCTCACTGTAATAATGCTTAATTGGAGGAGTTATCGTGTGCATACAAGTGCTGTTCCTGGTTTTACAGTCTACACTGATCCAGAGACAAAACCGTGTTTCTATTACTTTATTCTTCTACTATCACTAGCTGTGTTTCCACCGTCGCTCCTCCAGCTCCTGGTGTAGTTGCTGCTTAATCGGTGCTAAGTCTGGTCCAGCAAAGAAGTGGGGCCAGAGGTGGCCCCTGTTTTAGCAGCTGGGGCCGGTTCTCGTGGCGGTGGAAACACAACAAACTGGGGCCAAGTCAGGAACTGGCCCTGGAACCTGTTTGGTGGAAAACGGGTATATGCATGTTATGGTCCCCTGTGTGTGTGTGATTATTAAGAGGGAGTCCTGTTTGGCCCTGCTACAATGTACAATGACAAAATAAAGCTTGTATTATTAGGTAGTATTATAAAATTACTTTCTAAATTCTGAGTAAAAATGATATATAGATGTTTGGTTTTTTTTACATAGTATTTTAGTTATCATTCAAATGTCCTCTTTAAAACCATTACACGTTATGTCAATTTAAATCTTTCATCAAGACATTTTTGAGGTGTGGTCCCTCTGCAGGAAGCCATTTAAAAAGACTAAAGTCATGGGTGCTGACACCTCAACTTCTTCCCCGCTGGTATTAGTGGATCCCGATAGCACCTTTCAGTGAAACGCTCGTCTCGACAAATTGATTTCCATGTGTGAAACAGAGAGTTGTCCCTCGAGACAACAGCTCCGAAAACACTCTTCACACGTATATGCTGCTAATTCAGAGAAAAGGACTGAAAATGAATGTGAAATAGAAAAGAGGGTTGCATTGTGGGCGAATATTAACAGTCGAAGGGGGCGAGGGGCTGCGTGCAGTTGGCGATTAGAACCACAGTTTATACAGAGGAGAGTGCACACAGTCCCTATTGCCAACTGTGAAACAAATGGCATCTAAATTGAATAATTCAGTCTGGGGGAGAAAGATGTGGGATTTGCACACAAAGACTGACTGACAGATAGAGTGAGAGGAGAGGCAGCCAACCTTTAACAGAGCTGGAGAGAAAAGACAGTAAATGGCAAGTTAGATTAATAGATTGGCAAGGTCTCGGAAGATGGGATAATAATTCACCAAGCAAGAGAAAGGCAGCTTTTCTGAGGTTAGAGTTGAGTGAGGAGGAATGATGAAGATGGAAATATGAATATTGAATAATGCAGTCAAGATCCTTCCTTGAAACAAAAAAGGGATTAAGAGTGGTAGGAAGAGTCAAAGGTTAGAAGTTGTGGAGGAAAAAAGAGAAAGAATCAGGTGGGTGTAGAAGAAAGTCTGTGATGCGTAGAGGAACTTAAACAGCTGGAGAGAGGAGAGTGTGCAGTGCTAGGCAGAGGTCAAGGTGTTATTATAATCCGCATCCTGCAATCTCCGTCTAGCAAGAGCGTTCACCTGTGTCTGTGCACCTTTTAACCAGCAGCCGACGTGCACACATGAAGCAGCAAACGGACATGTAAATGAACACCTGGATTCCTGAGAGCTTCTCCGGATCCAGTTTCTTACGGAGCCGAGCAAAAACAAATCGCTCAGAAAGTCAATTATGTCACGGTGAAATGGGAAATGGACTATTTAATTTTTACAAAGCATCCTCTAAGTCCAGTTAATTGCATGCTGCTAATATCAGCGAGTTTCTCTTCCCATGTGAAGTGCATGTTTCCATCCTGCTCCGGCTCTCTGCTCTCAGGACCTCACTTTGAATTTTTTTTCTCTAATCTCTTTCAGAGTTTGTGCTTTGAGCTAAGACGTCCTGCTGGGAGCGTTAACCAGCTTTCAACACAGACTTTTAACCTGCTCTCTCATTTGTGATGATGCCCAAATACTTTTTTTTTTAACAGTGTATTTGTGTGTGAAACAGCTGCAGATGCTGGATGTGTAAATAGGTGTCCATCAGTTAAATAATTAAAACAAATTAAAATGTTCATGTCAGCTTGTCAGGTTGTTTCCACTACACTGAAAAACTTACAGAAGAGAGCAGCTGTTGTTGAGATCATGTTCAGTTTTCTTTACAACACTTTACAATATTGAAAGTAACCGTTAATGATAAATAAATGATAAATACTTCATATACTTCTAGTGAGAAACAGGATATATCAGATAAATATGTACTTCAAATCTCACAATAAAGCTTAACATCCTCTTGTTCCTCATTTCCATTATTGTAATAATTATTTTTATGTCATTTTTTTCCAACAGTTAAAAGTTTCTATAGTGTAAAAGTACTATGTGAGCTCTCAATTCAGCTGCATCAAGGACGATTTGTATGGAGTTAAGTAATTGAACCAAGAATCCAATGAGACAGTTTCAGCGTGGTGATTGCTTCCAGGAGACAGCAGCGCCCGAGTGTTGTGGAGAGGTTGTCTCTAATGTGATTAGCTGTCTGTTTCAAATTAAACACAAGCCAATAATGAAACTAGGGACAAAGTATCCCATTGTCCTTAGCATCCCTACAGATATCCCCACTTCTCTGTTTCTTTCTTTACTTTGACAGCTTTTGTTCTGCCTTTCATTTCCAGCCCTCGTCCTTTTAAGAGACCGACAGTAGAGAAAAGGTGTGTGTGGTTACTTGTGTGTGTGTGTGTGTTTTGAGGGTGCAGGGTGGGTGAAAGAAGGGAGCACTCAAATCCCAGTGGCTCTGGGGAGCTGTCAGAACTGATAGTGCTCTATCACTTGCGAACGGAGGTGCAAAATTGAGCAGAGCTGAGCACTGCGCAAAGCAGAGGATGATGGTCCCTCTGTCCACTGGAGCCTGACTGACTGAGATGGAGAGACATGGAAAGTGTTCAACCAGCTACCTCACAACTTGAAATGAACAAGTCCAAGCAATTCAAAATGCAACACAAGGAATTTAGAAAGCAGCAACAAGGACGACAAAATCCTCTGAATACTCTGATGTGTTTAATCCAGTAATGCAAATGACTTTTAAAGGCTGATGTTTTTACCAGAGAGGGTGAACTCTGATACTTGGGAGATACTGTATCTAGAGGGTTACATGAAAAGATACTCTGACGTTTATGTGCTAAAGGCCAAGTCTGCATGCAAGGATTGTTGCAGACAATGGATGTGCACAAGTCTGCTCCACACACGTGCATTAAACAGAAAATGGTCAGTAATGAAGAGAAGATCCTGTGTTTGTTGTTCATGGTGGTACAACAAGAAAAAGTGTGTGATGGAGTCAAGAAACAAGTAGTTTTGGTTGAGAAATCACTCTGTTGCAATCTCCACCTGTAAAAGTACAACTTGTAACTTTTATACTTTAAATATTTTGGTATTAAACGTCAGTCCCATTGTCGGTGGGAAGCTAAGCTAAGTGTTTCTTGACTGTGTTTGTATTTTACAGATATATAATGAGCTCAATTGACTCTTGCAAAAACAATAAGTGAATACAAGGTTTTTTTTTCCAAAATACTCAGCCATTGCTTTAAAATGATTCGGTCATTTAAAACTGCTCTCAAAAGCTTCTGATTCAGAAGAAGATAATAGACAGTGTGCTACAATAAACTTGAGAGTTTTCAGTTATTACACCAACATGTTCTGTCTGGAAATGATGACTGTGAAAAGCAAGGAAGTTAAGGAGAAAACCAAATGATGATGACAAGTTTATTGTGTGGTTTGTAGCTCCAGAAGAAGGTGGAGTTGCTTCATGAAATAATTTTCAAAGTTAAGAATAAACGTCCATAACTTACTTACTTACATACTTATGTTATGGATGCAGTCACGTGAGCTTGCATTCCAACAGATTCGTCTTGAACAAGCTTCATCCAGTGATAACGATCATGATCCATGGTGGAAAACCCTCAACGCAGCTGGAAAGTGTAATTTGCGTTGGGATGATTCTCTCCACAGATTTACAATCATTTTGTTACATTGTCTTTGTTACATTGTACAGTGACATTGTCTTTTGTCAGCTAAGATGACCTTTATTTGTTTTGCATTGCAGTACACTGCAGGGCGATAGTGTCTCTCAGCACCACACGCAAAAATTATTTATTTCAGTATATGTGCTAAAATTTTTGAGTGTGTTATTTACAGGTTTTTATTTTCAGAATTAACACAGAAAATACCTGAAACCCAGTTAGAATAAATCTGTAGTGCAACTCAGTGAAAGCCCTTTTTTTTTTTCACCAACATTACATCTTTGTAAAGTGTTTTGTAATCATTACAATGATAATCACAGTCATTCTGTGGTAAACCAAAGGGAACAAGTCCAAGAGTAGTTGGTGTATATTTGTGGTTGAAAATGGACTTTCTTTAATGCTGTTGTTATGTGTTACACACATATTGATTATATGTGAATGCTCGTGTTTCTTTAAGCTGTTCTCTTGGGTGCATTTATTTGAAGCAGGTCTTAACAAAAAGCACATTCAGTGGGCTCTTAGCTGTCATCGACACCAGTGCAGACGTGACATTGCATTGTATGGAGACAGAGGAGATGCAACATGTGAAGCTCTCAGACAACAGGAAGAATAGCTGTGTTCTTGGCAGACCTGCCTTAACCAGCTGCTTTTAGGAGGGAAATGCTAGGAGTACACAATGTGTGTGTATTTGTATGGATATGTGTGAAAACTTCCTGATAGACAGCAGCATCAGTTCACACTTTGTACTTAAGGTTTTAAAGGATGCTGACATTTTAAATTTTGTCATTGCTGTGGAAAAAGTTTTTAAGTTGATGTAAAATATTTATATTTAGCACATTTATATTACTTGAGCGTATTAAATAAATAAATAAAAGAATATGGGTAAATGTGTCTTTTTTGATATTCTGCTGGGAGCTGCAGCTAGTACAAAGGTGCTGACAAACACCATGAAAGGTGTTAAAAAATATTTCATTTTCTTACAGGGTAGTGACAGCTAGACGCAAGAACTTCTGCTTCAAAGCTTTCCAATTACTGGAACATAGTTTCCCACATTAGGTGTAGCAAATCCAAACGGCTCAGGCTCCTGCTTCTCCGTGTCTTCAGCTTTTTAAAGGAGGAAAAGCTGCCATGAGATTTAACAAGCACATGTGTGACAGGGGTCGCACTGCATGACCCCCAAACAATCAGGCACTTCTATGCTCCTCTTTAATGGAGACATGTAAGAGCTGACAAGGTGAAATAAACATGATTTCATCGCTGATCAACCGTGGGTATTTGTTTTATATTAAAAGTGTGGAAATAAACATCATCATTTCTCATTTGCAGTTCAGTTTTTGCTTTTCACACACCTACGCTGATGCAGTCATTTGATTGTGTTTGGCCCCATTAATGACTATAACAGTCACCACCCAAAAGCACACACATCCCGAGCACAGAGGGCACCACATAACCTCACCACAGCCCGTCTGCAAACAGCTTCCTGAGCGTGCATGCTCGGCCTGCGAGTGGTGTCACTGAGATATCACCGACTGGTCACACACAGGAAACCAAGATGCTTTCCAGGGTTGAACCAAAAACACTTCATGAGACATAAACAGGTATCAATCTTTGTGTCAGCTTCACTTACACTGCAACCGACATTAAAAACAAGGTTACCAAGCACTTCACTGAGTCACCCTCAACCAAAACTGTTCGAGAACACCTTGTCCTTTTTAAACATAAACAAGTGACAGACTTCCTGTCAAGTCAACTGCATTTTTATCTTGAACACAAAACACCGACACAGAGAGCTCGACGACGTTAAACCAAGTGAAAAATATATATATATATATTGCCGCAATAGCAAGCATGAAAAAAATGCTTTTTCAAACATACCAAAGAAATAATTCTTGAAGGTTGCTACACAAGCAAGGAGTCGCAATAGCAAACACATAGTTCTCCTTTAGTTTTAGTGTAGACACGAGGCTGCCAGCAACCACAAAGGAGCCGGAGGGATGTTGTAAAGATACCAAAGTTCAGAAGTAACACTTCTCCGTCTGGGTCTGAGTGGCTGCTCTGGCCTCTGATCTCTGTCCTGGCTTCCACTCTCCTCAACAACATATGGCTGTCAGTACAAAGTCTCTGAGGAGGCATCTATTTGCCAATTGCTGAGACTTAAAATATTGCAAAAGATGCTTGTCTTGTCAAGCACTTGCAACAGCGGGATTTGATAAAAGCTTACGCACACACTATTATTGTAACAACCTTTAACTTCGCACTGAATAAACTGAAGATAGCCTGCTGTTGCACTGCCACCTCTACAACAGTGAAAAGGAGAGTCTGCTGTGTTACCCTAACACTGTCAAAGGGACGGAGCAGACTAGGTTTTAACAGGTGTCTTGCTTTATATGCTGGTTTTAACTTCAGGCCTTTTGCTCACTCACTCCCTTCTTTGCTTTCATGTTGATCCCTTCTTGCCTCTGTCAGACATTTAACACGACACTGTGGAGACACAACCCTGCATAGTGGTAGTGTCATCCCTGCAACATTATCCCCTCTTATCAAGCCTTTCTTCTTCTGCCTTTTTCTGTTTGATACTTTATGCCCTTGCTCCCACTCCAGTCTACTCTTCCTCCCCTGCCACCTCTGGCTGCCCCCGATCTCATCCTCCACCTCTGTGTCCTCTAACCACTTGACACCTTTTCAGATTCATCCCCATCAGTTGGCAGACAGCGTGCATTTCACCCGCAGGGCACAATGCAGCGATCCTCGTGAATCAATGGCAGATAAATCAATGCTATCTCTTTTTTCCATGCCTCTGCTGCCATTGATTTTTTTTTTCTGTTACTTTGCTGTTTGTGGAGTCTTGAACTTTGCTCAATTAAACTGAGTTCACTTTCAGGAACAAATTGTAGCAGCATAAGGCTTTCAGCTTTGAGACAGACACTAATGTTAGCTCTGGATGCTGCGCACAAGAGCTTTATTTATGAGATGCGCCATTCAAAGAGATGCTGAAGTGATTTTTTTACCGAAGCCGAACCTGGATTTACTGGTATTGTGAGCCCGCTTTCAGATGAGGCACGCAAAGGGCTCGCCTTGATTGTAAGGTCTTTCATTTTGAACCAGAGCTAATGCCTAAAACAGAGACAAAGCAAATATCCTTTGATCATATTTACCAAGAAAGATGGAGGCCCAATTAGCATGTGAATAACCCCTGCTTTGGTGTTTTAGTAAAAAGCTCATAGGTTTCTTGGCAGGCAAATATATAATATGATTTCATATCCAGTCTCCAGGCATGAGATCCTGCCATCGGGAATGATTTCTGGGAAATGCATAGACAGACTCAGACATATTATTTTGAAAACTACATTTAATATAGCCCACAGAAAATTATCCACTGTGATATTTCGCTAGTCTCCCCCATAAATAATTCATTGTTTTTATGTGCCCTCATGCTGCCTTGGGGATTGGAACAGCTGAGTGTTTTCACAACGTATTTGTGTCCAATCTTCTGCGTATTGGGCGTACTCTAATCAAACCACAGTAAACATGCCTTGAATGTTTGTTGAGTCATCTGCTTATCAGCTAATCAAATGGCTTATTTGCCTGCCTGCCTGCCTCAGTGGAGCACAACACAGCCCTGGTTGAGTATTTTTCAATTAATTGTTCATCTGTTTGATTGACTGTGCAGCCACACAGTGTAGGTGATATGATTGAACTCCATGGGCTTTAATGTATGCTCTATAGGTCCACTGCAGCAATAAAGGGGAGGAGTGATAGAGCCTAATGTGTTTAAGGGATTGACCAAGTCAGGCGCTCCATTGTTCTGGAAATTTTACCTCTCTGGGAGCTTGTGATTACTCTTTTATTTTTTGTCAAGTAGGTGCAAGACCACATAAAAGGACCTTGTATATACACTATGCGCCTGTTTTTCTGTGAAAGAACTAGCATGAAAGTGCAAGTCATAGAGAAAATTTCAAAGGCAGAAGCCAGGACAGCGACATGGAGCTGCCAGGGATTGGTGAGCAATCAGATAGGGCAGAATTGATGACCTGGCTCAGGATGGATTTCTTGGAGCGGGCTGCCAGACCGAGGTAATACTTTCAGGCTCTTATCAGCACTGGCATAAGCTGAGTGCTGCATCACCCACTTCCCAGCGTCAGCTTATTATGAGAGTCCATGATGTGTGATTGCTTGTACTGCCTTTGTGTGTCCCAGGGTCTGTGTGCACCGGACACAGTTGGCAAGAAGAGGAAGAATACTTTGCCTCTGTCAAAGTAAACCGTCCCTACTGTTGTAATGACATCTTGCAAAAAAAAAAAAGAAAAAGAAAAAAAAGAAAGGTGTTTTGCAAGGTTTCCTGTGAGTCATATAAGCTCGAGGTGTCAGTGATGGAACGCTGCAAAGTTAAGTAGACAGCCGCAGATATGTCACACTTTTTAAAAGATTGTCCTGCTGAAATATATTTAGGTAATTTAACACTGGGAGAAGTCAGTAAATATGGTTGGTGTGTGAATGACATTATGGATTTTTATTTCACACACACACACAGTATATTTTAGACACAACTTCTGCTGATATAAACTGATTATTGCAGGGTTTATCATCTGTATGGAATATTTGTCTTATAGGAGTTTAAACCAATTAAGTTTAATAGCATTTTAAGCCACCAATTCATAAACAGTAGATTAATTTAGCACGCTAATCGCACTTAATTTTATTCAGGTTTCATAATAATACTTTATTTCTCCCTGCAGACCAGCAACACAGCAGCATTCCTGCAGCTTGACGTGATTGTGTCTCGCGCACTTTCGGGATGCCTGCAGGTTTGATCCTGGTCGTCCCACTGAGGGATGGATCCTTTAACCTCAGACTGGGCAGCTGAAAAAAGGCTGAAATGCTCTAATGGATAAAAGAGTAATTAAAGATCTCAATCTGCATTCTGCCATGGCAATTTATATCAAACGGTTTTTTTCCTTTTTCTACGAATAAACAACGTGGTTTCAGACGCTGAGACGCCGAGCATCTCTATGGTAACAGTCCTCAATTACCGATGATTGGCTAACCCGTGGGAATGTTTCTATTCCCTCAGTACAGTGATTGGTCGGTGGGCGGTCTGTGCAGCCTGACAGTCTGCAGCGTTCCGGGTTATTGTCAGTCTCGGCAGCTCGGCACAAGGGCAGGACCGCATCCCGGAGCTGCCTGAAGTCGCTGGCTCTTTATTCAGACGTAACCATTTCTTATTTGGTTAATATACCAAAGAGAGCTTCTCGGAGCTTCGCTATTGAGGCTACTCCACAACCTCCGCTGGAAATCTGAGTCTGAATCGGGAGGCAAGACATCTCAGAGAGGCTGCCGACACCACGGAGAAAGTGACGGACGGAGCAGAGCCTGATCGCCGGGATTTTACATCGCATCGCATCAGTTTAGGATATTTCAGGCAGCTACTTTGGCCCAGCCTTGATTTCTTTCAGGGTACCTTCACACAATATTGCCTAGATAAAAATACTAACATTTGCGTGATACATTTCACATAAGGTCGTCTATAGTGAGCAGGCGGACCACTTTAAACCCATGCGTAACAGCGAGGGATTTTGGAATACTGCGTAGCCGTTCATCCACCGAGTCTTTCGAAAAAGAGTTGTGCTATTTGGAGATACCTTCCAGCGAGAAGAACAGCAACCAGGACCTTTTACTTTGTTTCGGAGGCTAAACGTAAAAAACTGGAAGCGCACTTGGTGCGCAATCCTTTCGAGGACGCTCCTGAAATTGCCGACCTGCGTTTTTGCCCTCGACAAAAATTGGCAGCCGAGTCGAGAAAAAAAGGCAAAGCTTATTAACTTTGCATGCTAGAGGCTAGAGTGTGGAATCTAATTTGCAGGGTTACCGGTATATTTGCATACCATTGGAAGACGAGGATAAACTTAATCAACATTTGACATCGACAAAGCAGCAGCTGGATTTGGGGGAACAGAATGAATCCTTTTTAATTTGGACCACAGAAGTATGAGGCAGATTGCTCAGTGAATGCTACAATCTGCATGGAGTTCTAGTCTGCACCACGGATCAATTTATGGTAAATATATATTACATTTCTGTTTCTCTAAGTCCTGCCGATTTTGAATGTATCGAGTCATTCTTTGTGACCATTACTGTAGTTTCTGTCAGAGCCTCGCTGGATCTCTGTGGGATGGTAAATAGATGGATGCCGGAAAATAATGAATGTTTTTAAATGCTCCCTTTTCCCAGGATGATGCTCACATAACGATGTCTCAGATTTAAACCCTTTGTTTCCTTGCCTGACCCACAATAAAGGAAGTATCGTAAAAAATGACTTGTTAGAGAGCCGCAGCAGAATAGCTTTAGGAACTGCTTTGATGTGTAATATTGGTCTTTTCAAGTATGGGTAGCAATTAAGTGTATTGTCGAGGGCAATGCACCGCAGGCACCACAGGCAGGGATATGTGGCACTAGAGGAGTTGCGGCTCGGAGCAAAAGGTGCGAATTTCTCATCTGTACGCCCCCGTGCGTCACTGCGTGTGGGGAGAGCGACTGTAGTGTCTGCTGCAATTAGTGATTTTTCACCCTGGAGTGTTAATGATATACAATCTTTTTTTATTGTGTGCCTGTATAGTGTGACAGGCTTTTATCGAGGAACTCATAAAATTCATGGAGATGTGTGCGTAACACTGTAAAACTTTTCACTTTATGCTCGGCGACATGGATGATGCTCTGTGCTGCATTGGACACTCGAGACAATTTGTCATTGTCCTGTGTATTCTTCAGCAAATTTGTCCTCTGCAGCCCGAGCCTCCTATGCAGCCAGAAAAGTCTGATAATCCTGAACACAACTGAAATCCAGTGTTTCATTTGAATATGAATGTGGGCTGATAAAGTTATGGTTCTTTCCACTCCTGTGAACTTTGAGCTTTATGGGTTGCTGAGGTTGCTTTGCAATATTTAGCTCCATTGCTCACACTGCACATAAATGAGCCTCCACATTATGCTGACTGTGCAGTGAAAAGCTGCACACAGTATGTTTTATCATTAGACTACAAGCATCCTCAAAATTTATCTTCCTCTCTGGCTCCAGCCATTCTCTCTCCAGCAGCCCCGCAGACAGGCAGCTCGCCGAATGTAATATGGGCCCCTACAGCAGGGCAGGCGCCCCCACAGTCAGGGCACCTGCCATAGAGCCTTCCTGGCTGTATTGAATAAAACATCCAGTGATGTATGAGGCAGGAGCTGCACCCGAGGGGGCAGAACTGCCTCATTTACTTCCTCCACTCTGCGCCTATGACCTGCTGAGCAAATTGTGCTCATATTAGCTCTGCGGCTGCTCCTCACCTAAACAAATAGTCTTCCCAGCATAATGCTTGCCTTAACTCAACATGATGGTTGGACAAGGCAGGGGAGAAGGGAATGGCAGAAAAGCTTTAATATCTAGGTCACTGAATTACCTTTTGGAGTTTGTACTTCTTGTTTTGCTTCTTTATTTATTTTTTGGCTTGCTGTTAGATCTTGCTTTTTTTGTAACATTAGACCTTCAAGTGTCCTGCTTCAGGCTCAAGACTTTACTCACATTTCAATCTTCATACTTTCAGCATGTTGACTGTTGCTCTCTACTCAAAAAAAGACATTGGTGCTGTTTTTACTGTTTAACCCAAATGTTGATCAAAACAGCTGCTGATTCCACTTTTCTTTCCCAACCATTTGAAATGACGAAGACCTAGATTATTACAGTAAAATCTAATCTGCTGTACTCATTTAAGTTGCCAGCGGTTGTAAGGCGGAGAATGTATTTTAGCTGTGCATTAAGAAAAGTAATAGACGAAGAGAAGCCTGGCATTTTATCAGTTTGCAACTCAAATTGCATATCAGTTTGATTGATTGATAGCATTTGGGTTCCTTACTGTATTCTTTGCTTATTAAAGTGCCTGCCTGAAGTGAATAAGTGAGCTCCACTCATGAATATCGTTAAAGTCGCTGAAGTTTAATTTCCTGTGCTGTGTATTAATCTTTTTTAATCCCTGCATGGTTTGATTGTCTCAACACGTACCCAGAGGCAGCAAAACTCATTTTGGCACTTAAGATGACTAAAATAGTAGATACAGATGTGTGTGTGTGTGAGAGAGTGTGTGTATGTGTTATTCTAGATTTACCAACCCCCCCGAGTGTCTAAGCTTGCATGTCCATTCTTGTGTGGACTTACTGAAAGTGCAGCTTTTTATTCACACAATTGAAATCATAATAAAATGAAACAATTTTTCCACATGTCCACATACTCCATTTATGGAAATAATATAATGTTGATAAAAATAATAATGAAAAAACATTTTCTGCTTCTGTCAAAGAAAATAAAGACAACAGTTGCTGTACTAGCGGATATCATAGAAAAGCACAAAGCTGCCTCGAAATATCATCGGACTCTTAAAGCAACGGGAATGTTTTCTCTCAAAGCCATGTCAACAGTAGCTCATTAGGTACCTGATCAAAGTGTTTCACATCAAGAAAAGACTATAACCGTCTTTGTTTTAACACTTTTCATGTGCAGCCAAACAAAAGAGACATGCCCTTTCTTTTACTTTGCAGTTTTACATGATTTAATATAAACTCTGTTGTCCCTGTACTGAGGTTTGTCTTGCACATCAGTGCCTGGGATGTTGTGACAGAGTAGGAAAAAAGGAACATAAAACAAAAGCATTACATGCAAATGATTGCAGAGAAACAAACACACCCTTCAGCCAGTCAATGTGAATGAACACAGGTGAAAGCAATGTTCAGTTTCCAGCGGAGATGATGCCGTTGATGATGGGATTTGACAGGCAGGATTAGAAAGACGGCTTGTGTTTGTGTATTTGGCGCCAGTGTTTGCAGGTAGCACTACCACACACTACCTGCACTTTATACTTGACATTGTTACTTTGTTATGTATCTACTGATATACATAAAACTGCACACTATCAATGTAATTACTTAAACACTTAATAAGTGACCCCCAGTCTTATTAGCTGTACTAATGGAATCAGATGAGCAGCTTTACTTTCTCTCTCTGTTGATGTTTCTGTAATGTCACAGTTGTAATGTTAAATTGGAGCAGCTAACCATTTTCTGGATGATGACTCAAACACAGACCTCTGAATGGCTCAGGGTCAAATCCTGGTCAAAGGCTGGTTCCCAGGATTCAACAGTGTATTTGCTACATCTGTACAGTTTTAGAAAAAAAGCAGATGAGGATTCAGAACTTGTGAAAATGAAATGAAAATGAAATCATGGCAGTTTAAATCTAACTTCATAAATACTTGTGTGACGTGTATGATGCCAGACTGGGACTCTTCCCATATGGTATAAGTCAGTACAAAGTTTCACCCAAATAAATACACAAATCTTTAAACTGATTGTAATGTAGCAGCACTTTTTTTTCCAGAATTTTAATTGGACTACAGAAAACAGGAGCTTTAGCATTTATATCCAGTTGGGTTTTTGTCTGATATGGAGTAACTCCACTAAACAAGTGTGTGGCTCTCTGTCCCTTACACCACTGATAAGTTCCTGTTATTTTGACTGCAGTCAAAGGTTTACCTGACTATTGCTGTGCTCATGAGACCTTGGCAGCTCCTCATCAGGGTTATCTGCAGCCACTTAGTGCATGACGGACAGCAATGATCCTCCGACCTCCTCCCTCTCTTCCCCTCTCACCCCCTGTCAGGCTGAGTGGAAGTCACGTCTCAGCAGGCCTCGAGGTTAATGTATAGTCTTTCATTTGGAAAGGTTAGAGGCGGCTAGTCTATTTTATTTTTTTTTTTCAATCCTCCTGTGCATGTGAAGTATGGTCAACAGGAAGTGTGCAGTTTTTATGTGGTTAATGAGTACTCTAGTATGGAGCGCCTGAGTGCTGTGCAAGTTTATAGTTTGCTCCATAACCCAGCCAGAAAAGTGAGGGGAGGCATGCTCCTTCCAAAGACTTCTTGGGGGAAGAAAGAGAATAAAGCAAATCTGACAAGCTCTCCAACAGCGAATTTGCTCTCCTTAAAAACAATGCCGCTCTTGCCTTCCTCATGGTCACATTGATTTGTTCTGGGTGACAGTGCAGGCTGCTGTGAAATCACCCCAGCGCCATTGATCTCAAGGAGAAGAGGAGGAGAGGGAATGAGAGCCTGGCGACAGAGAGCAACATGGGAAAATCCTCAGTGTGCCCTCTTCAACCTTAACCAGTAATAAAATGAAGGCCTTGGTTACTATCAGATCAGTCCCCGCTGTACTTCTTCAGCCACTGTATCGCAGTCTAGTCGGCGCTTTGATTTGTTTTGGAGGCCTGTACATGCTGTTTGATTTGCTATTGTGCCTCACCATGTTTCACATTATCAGCTGAACTCTTTATTGCCACTGTTTTCCATGCCAGAAGCAAGGCTGTTTTTATCTCATGCAGGCCTCTGATTAATCTCTCCCTCTATGCTGGTGTACTTTAATCTTGAATGGGAGATATCTGATTCTCCTCGGCTATTGAGGAAGATCAAACTTTAATGGAACAAGGAACTGCACATCATCCTAATCTCCATCTCCCTGCATTTTGGTTGACTGCTTTCCCTTGGGCTTTGTAGCTTTCTGCAGAAGCAGGAAATACATCAGACAGATAAGATGTTTTCTCTTCATGCTTTAGTAATTTATTCCCTGTTGACAATGGCCACCACTTTACATCTCTGCTGTTTGATTACCTGGTTGAAGGAGCAGCGAGTAAAAGCAGGGAAATTGATTGACACTTACAGATGGATGTCCTGTATGACCTAAATGTGTGAAACTTTTCCAGAAGCATTAATTGAAGTTTCTTCACAGTTCAGTCCTTTCACGGGCAAATGTAGTAGCACTCTCTCTACTTATTGACGTGCAATACAAAGGGACATGTGTAGCCTGAGGAGAGATACGTTAGCTGCACGGATGTATCAAGGTTCAATGCTTTTGATTGCGCTACAGTCATTTCAGGAATTAGCTATTGACCGCTATTTCGTCTATTCACTTCCTCCATATCACTAAATAACGGTGCACATTACGCTGACCAGCATCCAGACTATGACTGGCTGGATGCATATTGTTGCAAATGGATAACACTTATGGGGTGTCACACCTCCCACAGACAGTTTGTGCCTGTGACAAAAAGATGCTATTACCCAATTCTAAGGCGGTTGCTGTAAGGTAATGAAATTTCCACTGACTGGAGAAAACAATGTTGTCTGGTCTGGGCTGTAATTGCAGAAGCCACCTCACCATTTTCCTGAGTTCAGCGTGAATGCAACACGATTTAATAAAACTCTGGAGATTTTTATCATTTATTGCCAGGCCTGGCAGCCGCATCAGGGAGAGTAAGCTGAAGCTTGCACAGATAAAACTCATTCAATTTACTTGTTGAATTTTAACCAAGCCGGAGACCGTTTACAAGAGAGTCTGCATATGACCCATAGGAAAATGTTTATGTGTTTGTGTAGGGCTGGTGCAGCTGAGCTGTATTGTTAATATAAAGCCACCATTTCCTTAATCTAAATGGAGGAGTAGCCTGGAATTTCCGTCATTTTCTCCCATGTTATTATTTGTGTCAAGGAAGGGTTGAAAATCCTTGGGATATTAGACCCTGAGGCCAAAGAGCTTCTGTGTGCCTGCTTCCACTCACATACAAAAACATAGGAACATTGACATGAGGACATGTATGGAAACACACACTCACAGACACAGAGAGAGAGACACACACACACACACACACACACACACACACACACACTCCTAGCCCTGTTTTATTACCTCCTGCCTGCTGCTGGAATTGCTTTCCTCCCTCGAGTGAGCCAGGCAAAGCCGGCTTTATTGTGTTAACCTATTTGTGTGTCAAGAGCGATTGCAGCGTTCTTTATCTCTGTTTGTATTCGGACGGGAAGACGGCAGAGAGAGCGAGGGAGCGAGGAAGAGGGAGAGAGAGTAGTGGAGGGGAGCAGGGAGGGGGGTTTGCACAGGAGCCAGGCGAGCCACCGGAGTTAGACGGATGGCCGGTCACCTCGCTCTACTCTGGAGGATAATGACTGGTTGCTTAGCAATGACCCACCCCCATCCACTTCCAGACTTGCATCCACAGTAATCACTTTTTTCCTATAAAAGATTTCATATATAATTATAATGGACCTTTTCATTTATTTAGCAGAGTGGAATGAGGCTGCGCGCTGGGATTGGAGATTTTTGTGCGACGCTGCTTATCAACTTTTGTAAAATGCAGAATTGTGTGTGTTTGTCAGCCAGTGTTTATATGTGCTGTGTTGGTGGAGTTTACCCGGGATTACGGCGAGGCCAGAGCTATATTTCCTGCTGCTGTACAACCTTTGACCTCCGTAATGCTGCAGTGGCGACATTATACAGATGCACAAACACACATATTCATGTTGTCTGATGGGAGACCGGAGGCTGTGAGTGCTGCTTCTTGTGAGCTCTTAGTTTTATTAACATTTTTATTGAGTTGAACAAATTGCTGACCTTTTGTAGCATAATGAATAGCCTGGTCTGCTTAGGACAAATTCGACTTTTGGCAGAAGTGACTGGCATCAATCCAAGCTGTTTAACTCGTGATTTGCAGTGTGTTTATTCAGCAGGTGACAACATTTAATACTGCTGAGTGTTTTCCAACATTTCGGCTCTTTCTCTACTGTTAATTTTTTAAAATCAAACCTAAGTCCTCAGACAGGACGACACTCCACATGCTGCCATTTGTACTATCCTCTTGCAGGTCTGTATAATTTGAGGTAACTGTGTTTTTAAATGACAGAATAAAGGTATAATATCTGAACATGACCTCAATTTAAACTGCCTTTCATCACCAGCAGCCACTGATGTTGGCGCAGAGTCCGGAGTCGTTTTATTGCTCAGCCAATTATCCTCTCTGCTTTTGAAAATACATTTTTTCATTTCCTCCTTTATGAAGAAGGAGTAAAAAATTAATTAGAAATTCCCAGTGAAGTTCATATTAAACTTTTACTTGTTTATGATGATAAAAAGTCGTGGCTGCTCAAACAGACCTCATGGATCAAATTAAATGTTTTGACTTATGCTTGCGCAGTCAGTCGGTGGTGGTGCATTTGTTAATTTCTGGATAGACAAATTACAATCACACATTACAAAAAAAAAAAATCTGTTTTGTTATTGGAGCTTCTTTAAAGAGCGTCAGCCGTGTCTGATAGTTGCCCATCTGTGCTCTCTCTCCATATCCTGTTCAGTGCCATCTTTCCTTATCCATGCACCACTGCTAAAATTGACAGCTTTGCACGTCCTGGGAACTTCATACAGATAAACTAAATATACATCACTACCCCCCCTCCCCCTATTTCCGTGGCATGCTTCTGTGACTGCGTCTATAGGAACAGCTGTCCAGCTGTCACCGCAGCCAGACAGTCAGCCGCTCTCCAAGGCAACATCTGTAGAGACTGAACGCACAAGGGCAGCCTGCCGTTTGCTGCTTGTCCCCGAAGACCATGGAAGTGTGTCAGGCCTTTTGGCTGCACATTACCACTGACCACATCAACCGTATCACTGGGTTTTGATTGAACGTTATCTGCTCCTGTGCCACTTAACTAAGCAGTGCGAGGTGTCAAACTGTAAAGGAGTGATCTGTTACTGGAGTGATTCATATCGTCACAAAAACAAAACATGTAACGGTGCAGCCAACAACAACAAAAAAAAAAAACCCAACCTACAACACATTATCGTATCCATTAATAGTCGTCTGCCTCTGTATGGATATGTGTGTTTGTGTGTGCGGCAGCCTGTGTGTGTCTGTGCGTGCACGTGTGTGTAAACAAAATCCCAGTGAGCAAGGTGCAATGGCCTGGAACTGACGAGAACCCACTGGGAGAGTCTCTCCTTGATGTAGCCCCTCCACCGCCGCTCCCCCTCCCTACCATCTTTCCCTCCTGGCAGCGGAGCGACGGCGGGGCG
>OOFC01029848.1:0-14944 GCA_900323345.1 Pseudochromis fuscus | reverse complement strand
AAACTAGGATCAGGGAGATTGCATGGGACTCTCTCCTGGGATGAGCAAAGGGAAGAAAGGAGAAAGCAGCTGTTTAGTGTTTTTCTGTCACTTCTTCACCAGCTCAGTCGTGGTTTTTCTTTTCTCCCCCTTTTTTCCGGTTTCATTTCATAACAGCAGAGTTATGGGCAGAAAATGTTGTGGAAAAGAGCTTTGCGATAAGTTTGTCTTTAAATGGACAAAGTGCTGTGAGTGTTGCTGTAGACATGGATTAGATGGATTTTTTTTTTTTGCACTCTGAAAGTGTTGTAGCCATTCCCAGGCCTCTTCTTGGAGTTTTTAGGAACTATTCAAGGACTTGATTTCTTTATCAGTCCTCTTGATAACTGAGGGCCTCTCAGGCACACTGCGCCTCTCCCCACAGACAGCTGCAGAGTCATACAGGCTGTGGGCGAAGTTTGATGGATCCTGTTTACTGGAGCTGAGAGAATGGCTGGGTATCTCAAATTAAGTGTCACTTAAAGCTTGTCTTTTAGTCAGCTTTCCATTTTGTTCCCCCATCTCTAGTGGCAGCACTGTGCTGCCAATTGTAACAGGGATTGAGAGGAAGACATTTGGTGATTACACATTCTGTCATGATTGAGGGAGGAAGCCAGCATCTCGATGCAAAACCAAATTCCATATGGCTGCAGTGAAATCTCTGCACCCATCGTGGGTTACTCTCAAACAGCCCCTGTCCCGATGACAGCGAAATCGCCTGCTCATGACTTATCGTTTTATCATTCAAATTTACCCCATTGATGCCTGCTGCTGTGATTGACAGCTGGGCTTGAAAGCCACAGCTATCTCAATTGAGCTGCGGCAGCCAGTTGGTAACCGTGACAATGGTCTCTCCTCTTTGCCTTGTTTTCACACATTTTCTGCTGTCACAGAAACCTCACTGATTGCTTCTCTGCCAAGACAGCATCCTATTAATCTTTTAAATAAGGGCCGCAGCCCAGCAGTATTGTTTGCTGAAAACCAAGAGGACCTTGTGAGACCACACTGAAAAGGAAAAGGGGGCAACTGGGGCTGAATCCGTCTCATTGTGGCAGGAAAGCCAAGCCTCCTTAAAACCAACAATATTAGAAATGTAATAGCTGCCGTGGAGATAGATGGTGCTGAGGTTTGAATATAGCTCGCCCTCCCTGGACCCACCTGATGACTCTGTGGGCTCTGTTGTCTTCTCCTGCTTTCAGCGCTGCTCTCCAGGTGCATTCTGCACTTTCATCTGCATTGTGGCACTCTGAATAAAAGCCTCCTGTGTTTATGGCCATTTTCTTTTTCTATGCGCTTATTGATCCCTTTCAGTGTGGCTGAAATACATTTTATTTTTTCTAATTCTGGGCTCAAATAGCATAACAGCAGCATATTCTGAAATGGCAAACCATTGATGTATTGTGATGTGACCTAGGAAAGGTAGAATAACAGCCTTTGTCCCGCTGTGCTTAGCTGGCAGTTTGTTTGAAGGAGACACAAACGTGAATGAAATCAGAGTGTCCTTGCAATGTATGTTTCTTACAGCCAGAAAAAAAAACACCATTTCACTTCTATCCTGAAAAGGCTCTCTGCACTCTGATTTCATGGACTCGACTTTTGTGTTTAATTAGGTGTGATTTGTGAACATTTTCTGAGTGGTAGGAAGTCGTTTTTGACTCTCTGTGCTTTCTTGTCAAGTGGTTGTTAATGGAGTATTGCTGCAATGCTCCTGACACCCTCTGCTTTGTAATGAGTGACTTCCTGTGCAAAATAGGCTCATAAACCAAACCTTTCAAGGAGGAGGAACATGTGGCGGCATTATTTGGTATGTCAGATGCAGGAATGTTTATGCCTCACGAGGAGGTAAGAGGAAGTTATGGGATGACTACAAACCCTCCTTATGTCTTTGTCCCCTCTCTGGACATGGAAACCCAGTGAGGCAGGACAGCCCAGATGACTAATTGACTCCCAGGTCAGAGCCACATGATAGCAAGACTGCTGGTCAATGGAAATGGATATACTTTCCCCTACAGCGGGCTACGACTGCTTTGTGATCATCTGTGTGGTCACGCACCCGTGCATGCACGCACACATGAGCGGCTGAGCACGTAGCTATTCATAGCTGTTCATCCTCTGTGGCTCACAGTTGCTCCCCCACTTTGAAACCACAAAAAAGCGATCCATTAATAACAAATTCAGAACAATTTAACATCACTATTTATATAAGCTTTAGTCTGCCACGTTGCTTTGATCTCACATGATGCTTCTGGGAGAATATTGAGAGGTCGAACAGTAAGGAATTATTGAAGTGACGCATTTGTTTTTTAATTATGTGCTTTAAAAAACTAGAAAGAACTTCGGCCTATTTTTGTAATATTTGACACCAGTTTTAAAGTCTCACTATTTTATTTTTAAAAAATGTCCTCGGGGCACTGCAATTGTTTCAAAGTGGTAAAGGTTTTCTCTCTTATCTGGCTATGTAGCCTCGGTGCAGCACTTTTTTTGAATCAACATTGAAGCTGTATGTGCTTTATGTGCAGCTTTTTTGTGCACAAAGGAGAGTGAGCGTCTGTAACAGTTGGTCCTTGAAATGTGCGTTAAACTGTGAGTCTGTGCTTCCTACTGAAAGTGCAAATGTGTGTGCACAGGGATGCCTTTTTGTTCTTGTTTGCAGGTTAAACACAAACACTGCTGTCCCAGATTCACACGCAATCCCCCTCCACCTGAATGTGATGCCCGGCAACCAGACCGAGCGCCTCGCATGCAGCCACAAGCCTCCTCCCCTCCGCCCATCATCCAATAAAGATTCTCTCAGTTCCTCCAGTTTCAAAGTGCTCGCATAGCTTGACTGTGTCAAAGCATGCTCCTCCTCCCTGACCCCTCCTTCTGGAGACAGCACTCTTGACCTGCTGCCCCATTGTTTCCAGCGGGGATGGATGGGGAGCCGCCTCTGCCGGCGCAGTCCTTCACTCAATAGCTGTTCCATCTGTTGACTGCGTGACTCTGGGTTACAAGCGGGGATTTTGCTCCGTCTGTGCAGGGTGTGAAAGGAGCTATCTCAGGGGGCTTCCTGAATAGGGGGTTTAAAACTGCAGTAAAAGGGTGTTGTGATGCCTCCCGCACCCCGCCCTCCACCCCTCCACCCGTCACCAGCCCAACACAGCCGGCTGGGTGTGTGCAGGATGAGAGGCCTTCATTGTGCTTGTTCACAGGCCCCTAGGCAACAGGGTCACCTTGTCCCCAAACAAATGCTGCCCTCAGTGGGATTGTTGGCACTGCGTGTCTGTGTTTCTGTGTGTGTGTGTGTGTGTCTGTGCGTGCATCTGTGCATGTGTGTGTGTGTAAAAGGGGAGTGGGTATTTCACTATAAGAATGCATCATCAGGAAAAGGGCAGAGGCCTTGGCTGTGAGGACATTTATCTAACATCTCTGCCTTTCACATCAAGACCTATTCAGTGCAACCCGTCTGCATCGGGCTTTCAAAGGATATCACAGATAGAGAAACACTCTGGGCTGCTTCACAGGTCAAACTGCTCTCACCGAGCATTTAGACCAACAAAGCTGCTCATGTCATTTTCAGTTCCTCTTGTATATTCAGCTTGGAGAGAAAAAAAATGCTCGAAAACATTATCCGTGTTTTGTCTCTCATGAATTTGAGTTAGCGTCTCTGGAAATGGTGCTGGAGCTGCTTTGGGCTTTTGAGGCCGGTCTGTTCTGTGGTTCGTCCTCTTTAACAGAGGGTATTTGTGAACAAAGACAAAATCTGTGGCTGTTTTGACAGCTGGTTCACCTTCAGTAATTAATGTTGAAATTGCAGTCTGCCAGACATTTGTGCTGAGGTCTTCTGTCTATCTGCCTGGCAGTTGTTATTTGGCATTTCCTCTTAAGTGAAAATAAGCAGGATCCTGCACTCTGGGGTCTTTTCTCTTCTTCCTAAATAAAATTTCCTTCAACTAAAACACTGCATTTGGGATGAAATTGTTTTTGAAAAGTCTTTCTTTCTTTTTTTTTGCAATGCTGGTCCAAATAATTGTTCATATTCATAAAGTCTAAGCTTTTGTTTCTTTTTATGGCTTAAGTTGCTTTTACAGTGTAAACAAGTCAACCCCAGTTTAAATTAGTGAACTCTGTCTTTTGTTTGTATCTAATGGGGGGTCCCGCTCTTGCCAAGAGCTCAGTCCTGAAGAGACACAACAAGCACCTTCATCTCGGGCTCCCTGAGCTTTTCCTTTATCACAAAGCCACAGTCACGGCTTCATCACTGAGGCCTGAACCCCTCAGCTGTCCCATGGTGTCCCCAACACACCTTTACCTCAGCTAAGATGATTAGAGGAGCAGAGTGACTCTCCTCGTGTGGCTTGCACATGTGTTTTACCCCCACCTTTCTCCTCAGGCTGAAGTGAGCAACAGTATCAGACGGAGAAGCAGGCGGCTGGTTTGGGCATGGGGCCCTCTCACCAGAAGAGACAGAGTCAAAGGAGGAGGGGGCTGTTGAGTGAAATGAGTGGAGGTAGAAAACTGCAGTGACAGCAGAATGAATAAATTGAAAAATTCTCTCATTGTAAATTGTCTATCGCTCGTGACAAACGATCTGATAGGCGAGCGGCCTAGGTTTCCAACGCATCCGTCCCAATAGAGCTGTGAATAACTGGTCTATCTCCACACTGCTTAGCACTGGCCCCGCACTTAATAATTCATACAGTGTGAAATATTTTCCCCGGTACAGATATGCCAAAGAGCTGCCGCCAGCAGGCGGGGGCGGTGAGGAGGGTGTCCCTGTGGTGCTAATTTGGGGGATGGTGACGTGCATAGATTTCTAAGGGGGCTCTAGTTTAGAGGAGATGCCTCAGACACATTTGCTCTCCTGTATGCTCTGTCTGTTATTGGAAAGAGCCGAGCTGCAGATGCAGAGAGTGAGAGTGAGAGAGTGCAGATGACATTTAACTTGTGGCTGATCTGCCTGGAACCGGGAACAAAGAGGGGAAATACATTTCCATTTAAGTTGACTATACACAGTTATCAGTGACAGTGGGGACAAAGGGAGGCTGCAAACCTGCTAAGTAGTTTTTGCCGTTTGCCCCGGTGAGTGTTGTGGATGCAGTTGACGTAAGTGGCAGCAGGTGTCTGTGGACACCTGGTTCAGGTCTCCTGTTTCCATCAGGTGACTCCTCCTGCCTCAGGCTCCTTCAGGTGCTCAGCAGCCAAAAGCAGCTCTCATGGTTCCTGACCTTATTGTCCCCTTCATCCCTTTATTCAGAGCTCACACCAACCAAAGCTATAATGGTCGTATGCGTGCCTGGGCATGTGCAGATGTGTGCTTGTATGTCATAGTGTCATGTTGCCCGGTGTGACATTTTTGTGTAATGGACTGGTTTTGTTTGACTCGTTCTGCAGCTCACTCCTGTGCAAACTGGGTTTTTATGGTTCGCATTCAGGCCCTGATACCAATTATGCAAACTATTAAAAATTTAAGGAGGACAGTCTTTTATAATTTAATCCTAAAGTAATAGATTCTATTAAAAATGCATGAGAGGAGCTTTATAGATGGAGCTAGAATTAGTGTCTATCAAAGACTCCAGTCAAGGATGCAGGGGGAATGGGCAGCAGGAGTGGCGGTATTGCCTCATTATTCAAATAGGATATGATTACCATAGAGCAGGAGTCCCTTAGAGCTGAAGCAGAGCTCAGTGGCCACTGTGATCATGAACGGAGGAGTCTGGTTGGGCTCCTCAGAGGGAGATCGCCTCTCCTCTGGTGAAATGAAACTGGGTTTAGATTTCCTGTTTCAACTTTCACAAATGGAATTTGAAGTGACATGTGATTTGTTGTGCTTTAAACTCGCGCTTTGACGTTCAAGTATTCTTTGTCACCTTGGTTTTCTTTTTCCCTGTTATTTCACTTGAGATTTTTTTCTCGTCCTTGCTGAAAGCATGTAGAAGGTGTTCAAGCATGAAAACAGGAAGGCTGCAGTGTTGTAACTTAATGGCTCATGCTGCAAGTAAAAAGTAGACCTTTTACTGGCCTCAGTACTCCTCAGTTTACCCCAAAGAGCTTCCTGAAAGTGAAAAGCAGAGTAAAGAAGTCCCTGTCTGACTTTAAACAGAGTGTGTGCAGTTTTTGTTTAACTTTTCACAACCAACTTTTCAGTTATTTTGTATCCTCCACTTTTTTCCACCCGACCAGGGGCATGCGCTAAACAGTTTTTCTGCATCGCTGGATTTATGGAGTCCAGATAGTGGTTGGATTTCTCTTTGTTGTCATTGTGATTTGCTTCAATAATTACAGGTAAATAACTGCAGTGATTCAGATACCACAACAGCCTCTGAAGAGCCTCTGTGGTTATTAATGTGCAGCAAGAAGTGGATTGAGAAAGCCAATAAAAATTGGAATCCTCGTGAAGCTTATATGGATTTTAAGTTCTGCCTCAGAGGTAAATTCCTTGCCTTTTTGATGTAATGGTTGCCTGTTTATGGAATAAATCCAATGGGCTTAATCGATCATCTCCGTGGAAAGGTCAAGTGGAGAAGCTCTGGTGTTTGAAGTGCTTATCCCATGGAGGAGTGCCAGAAATGTGACACCTCCTTATGAGTGGGTGGTGGCGGGCAGATTAGTGACGGACAGGGTGGCCCAGGGGGATGATTTAGGGAGATTCAGCTCTAAATACTCTGCGTATATGAGAGAGAGAGAGAGAAACTCTAAGCTGCCTTCCCCCAACGCCTATTTTTAACAGAAAAAGCATATTAGTAGAGTTTAAAATATCCCTCCCCACCACCCTAAAAAAAAAACAAGGTGGTCACAGCTGGTGGTAAAAGGTGAACAAAAGTTTTGGTTTTATCCTCCTGTCCACGCTTGGTATTTAATGTTGCTTGAAGTTACCAGTTGGTTTCATCCCTCTGCAGTCTAATCTAATCTGGAGTGGGTGGCTGCGGGCAGCATCTGTGCTCCGAGTTGAAATAGGGCTTTCTCTCTGCCTAATCCTCTATCCAGGGATCACTCAGTAGGGTGAAGACAATTACCAGCCTGCTTTCTCATGCTAATGGAATCTCTAACTAGATCTTACAGAAAGAGGAAAAAATAGAGGAAGAAAAAAAAAGAAGCAGGGACAATGGCGCAGAAAGATGACCCAACTAAAATGGGTTTTTAGATTACCATTTAATTATTGATAGAGACCCAGTTGTAAGGCCTAAGGTCAGGCTTTGGAGAGCATTTTCTAAGAAAGGAGACAGATTATCCGGTTATGTTGGGGTGTGTTGGGGGTCAGAAAGTTGCTGAGACAGGAGTGATGTCACCTACATATCAGCAGCTGTGTGTCAGGTAGTCTGCCTTTCACCTTTTTATCACCTGCCTCCAGCAAGGTGTCTGGAGTGGTTTTAAATTGCATTAATATGCAGGAATTTATAGATTGCCTCCCTTGGCATTTCTGTAGGGAGGGGAAGAGAGTATTACAGTCTCCATCTGCACTAATTACTGGGTCTTGGCAGTGTTACCTGTCTCTTGTGAAGGACAAACCAAGGCACCAAGCAGGAGCACGCAGAGCAGAAGGAGCTCATCTGCTGGGGAGTCTTCAAGAAGAGGAATGTCTCCGGGGCCTTTTTACTCTGATATGTTTGATGTGTTGGGAGCCTTGACTACCATTAAAAAATCTCTGCCAGCAACATCAATAAACTAAACGACTTCGTCCAACTTCCTTCATCTGGAGCCGAAAGAGAAAAGCTCGCATTCTTTGCACCTTATTCTAGTGGTAGGTGCATGCTTGTAAAAAGCTGTTGTAGTTAAATATATCATTATATATGGCCTGTTAATCCTGATGAAAACTTAAATTGGCTGTCTCCGTGTCAGAAGGAGCCGTGACAGCTCGAGAATAAATCCTAACAGATGTACAACAGACGTGCTCTCCTTGAAGTGTAGTTCTGAAACGGAAAGCAGGTCTTTGGCCTACCAAATAAATCACAGGGGCAACCAAATGTATCAAAAATCCTTGAGAGGGAGGCAGTAATCAGTCTGCACAATTTCTGTTATCTCCTCAGTGACCTCGCATCTCGATTCTCCCTGTGCCTGTTCGTACTGGTTGATAACACCGGCCCTTATCAGGCTGCTTTTGTCACTGAAAGCGTTTACTACTTAAAGTTATTATAACCTGCCCACTGTCTCTATGCTTTGATCCCTGACACCAACACCCTGCCTGTGAAAACAGCACAGAGATCATCAGCTCTTCAACTCTTTGCACTTCAGGTAGCTCGCTCGCTGCCAGGTTGCCAGGTTTCTGCATCCAATCTGCATGCGGTAATTCCTCAGCTTGCTGTGGCTTTCTCAGGTTTCTGTATTTGTCTGTCAGCCTGTCAGAAAGACTTCTTGGATCGCTGCTGCACAAACATCTTGCTGATGTTTGTGCCATCTGTGTCTTTAGCCAGCAGGTGATTACCAACCGCAGACTCACCTCCCACTCTGTCCAATTGGATTCCCTCTGCTGGCATGGTCAGGGCCAGCTTCGAGAGGGAGAAGGATGACAACAGCTGGGTAGCACATATTACAGAGTAAAGGGAAAGGCTGCCGAGTCTCGGGCAACAGAAACTGCAGTAAGGAGAAAATATGCAGAGAGGAATGCCTGTTTCTATTCCCAACTAGCTTAGCTGTGAGCACTTGTGTCATCCTCTTTTTTTTTATAGTCCTTAATATCCAGCAGAGCAAAAATGGCTTTGTCACACTTGAGATATATCAAATGAGATCAGTGTCAACATTTCAACGGTGCACTATTTGATTGCCTTGTGGGCTTCACAACACACTAATGTTATGCATGGCTGACTATTGGATCTGTGACACCCTCCAGTGAAAGACAGCAGAGTTGTCCTTTGGACCATGGGAATTGGGGTCACCTTAGGCCCAGCAGAAAGCGATGTTTTGAGTCAGGCTTCAGCAAGTGAAAGAAGAAATCACATTGTTTGAATTTAATTAAATTCCATTGATTTATTGAACACCCATTAATAAGCATACATTTTGAGGCAGGCCCATTTTGCGCGAAGGTTTTCTCTTTCTCTCTTTCGCTCGCTTTTCTCTCGCCTGCTCACTCCATTTCATCATAAATTGACATAAGCTTTTCTTTGAAGTTCAGGAGCCAAGCTGAGGAATGACAGCACAACAAACAATGAACAAAATACAAAAAAGACAATGAACACTGTTTGAATATTCAAGTGAGCCACCATAGGATGGGTAGAGGGAAAAAAAGAGCCCTTGTTTTATTGTTGTTGTGTTAAGCCATGAATGGACCTGTCTGGGACAATAAAGGATTGTGTCACATCAGGACAAAAAATTTTTGCAATATCTACAATGCTTTACAAATGGTGTGTAATAGGGTTTACAGAGAAAAATATGAATCCCTGCATGAAAACCAGGAGGCATCGCTCATTTTTCACATCTGGCTAGGGTTAGTGTGGAGGGATTGTGATTTATGTCGGGAAGTTCTTCCTGGTGAAGCTGAATCTGCACTGAAAATAAATAAAGGTTTGTGTTAGTTTGTTTACTTTTTTAGTAGTTTTAATGTAAACCTAAAAATAACTAATAAAATCTAACTATTTAGAAATATTTCAGTGTTTTTTACTTGACATTTGCTTCACATTTGCTCCAGAAGTGGCAGCATTCACAGGGTTTCTGTGTTTCTATTAGATGACAACTGATGCTGCGACTCTGTAAAACAATACAACAAAGGCTGAGGCAATAAGAGGAGAGGAGGATGTGTTTCCCTTGTGGTTTGTCTGACAATCTTAAGCCACGCTCTCATTGCTCAGAGTCCCTCGCTGGCATGAACAGAAGCGCAGAGACTCAGTCATGTTGTAAGAGCACTTTGGTTGTACACTGCTGGAAATTAACAGATTTTACTGAGGGAATGCAAACGTGTTCGGTGTCACTGTGGTTATTAGGGCGGGGGATACCTTCCTAAAATCCAAATTTGAAAATAAAAAGCTACAATGCTGTTGGTTGTGACTTTGTAGATTTTGTGCAGTTTTAGGAAACTAGTTAAAAAGCTGAATTATATATGTTTAGACTCGTGTTCGGAGGCAGAGCGTGTTATGGGGGCAGGGGTGCTCATCAGAGTTTTAACTGAACCCAGAAATGACCCAGTGTTAACAGTAACTATCTGTAGTCTGGTGTCTGTCCTTGTTTTGTTTTTCTTTTTTATCTGTGAAGTTTTCTGGTACACAAACTGAAGGTAAGCGCTACATGACAAGCCAACTCCAGTCCCCCTCATATTTTACTCTCACACTGCAGCTCAGGGAGACAAAAGGGAAAAAATGCCTTCAGATCATCCCCAGCTTGGTTTAGATACAGACATACAATCACAGCTCTGTCAGTGTGAATCCAGTTTTCATATTTTGCAGACATCAGCCCTTTTCATTTTCAAAATGGACATTATGGTGTCCACATATTAGCTAAATGCTTGTGTGTGCCTGTTATTTAGCATTAATAAAACCCAGCCCAGCACAAAGATGCAGTAGTTAGCTGTGAAGTCAATTAGTCCTCATTGCTATTACAGGGTTGACATTAGTCTAGGCATGCGTGTTTTGATTAGAGATGACAGACGACTCGCTGCTATTGGACTGCCAGACATTCCTCACCCTTCATCCCATGGGTGAAGCTATTGAAGCTGACTGGAATATGGAAAGCTAACAGCTGAGTGTTTTTGCCAAGATGCCCTTCATCTGCAGAGAAACCTCTTATAAATACGACTGTTCGGCATACAAGGCCGTATAAGCCCCAATAACAGTGACATGCTGCATCATATATATGGCTCAGCTGCCAATATGCTATTCCAACACTGTATATCATGGCAATAATGCCCAAACTGTAGGCTTTTACGCACAATGGCCTTTTGTTGTGCAGGTTATTTATTGTGCTGGTGTGAGGTTGTGCAGAGCTGGTGGGTGAGTGCATCCAGGGGCTTGTATTGTTAGGGAATCAGTGGCTCTTGTTTGTGGAGCTGGGAGGGTTTGTTAACAATGCCTTTTTTATGTCCCAGAGTGCGTGCCTGTCGGCAAACGTCCCCTCAGATTTTTTGTTTGTGTGTGGTTTTGTTGTTGGTGTGTATGCGCATCGGGGTCGGCGAGCATAACCCTCCCATTGTGTGCCATGTCCAAATAGACCAGTTTTATATCAGGCATATGTGAGCATTAGTGTGGGGGTGTTTTGAATATACAGTGGAGAGTGCAAATTATTTAGTGCTGGTGTGTGGAAAGTGCCGAGCCGAAAGGGGTTTACCGCTAGTCCTTCCTAATGGAGCCTTTCACTCTCCCTCCATTCATGTGACGGTATGGTGACGGAGAAGGGGGAGCCAGGGATTAACGGGGTAGAGGCAGTGCCTTGTTAAAGAAAAAGAAAGGGTTTGAGTGTGTCGATTGGATTAACTTGTTTGGGCTTATTAAGAGGGGAGACACAGCAGCTTGTTAAAAGCACTGCATGGGGCGTCCCATAGTGAGAAGGCAGGGTCACCATTCAAGTAGGTTAAAGCCCCGCCCCTGCTCATTGTGGCGGCTGTCTGCCAGACTCCTGGACCACTGCTGGTCCTGCACTGGGAGGTGGAGTCTCACTGGAGACATGTTAAGTAAATCTATCTATAGAAGCCTGATGATTGGTTTTGTGTTAAAAAAAAAAAAAAAAGTCACAAAGGGATAATATTATCTAGAGCTGGGAATTGTTTGATCTCCTTTTCATACCATATTAAAATAAAATAATATGTTAAAAAACCTTGATACTGAAATTTATGGCATTTTGCTAATAATCTTACACATGCACAAGTCTGTGGACATAGCAAACAAACATTATTACCAAGGTTTCCATCAAACACTCCTGCCATGCAACATATGGGGCATTAAATATTCTCTGAATTTGTGCTGAATGTTGCCACTGGATAAAAATTGTGAAATGCAGATTGGCTCATATGAATATATATGATTCTTACTGAGGTGGTTTATCTAGAAAACCCAGTTTTCTTTTGACGGCATAAGCAAAAGTTATCTAAACACAAGCAGCTGTGCAGGTATGTTGCTCATACACAACTGATAAAGTTTCTTTTCAATCGGGACCCATTTGATAAAACACCGAGCCAACTACGAGTGCTTTGGTTTTAAACAGTTTTTGACACATTTCAGCCGGTCCCACAAAGGTTTAACACAGAGCCCTGTGTATCGGCTGCCTCACTCTTTCTTTCACCTGAAACATGTGTAGCTCAAAACACACACACTCCATTTATTCACCCATGACCACCCTGTTACACTCCGCACTTGGCAGGATGCTTATCTGAGCAGACAGCTTTGGGCGCGGGGAGCCATCTCCTCTGATCTCCTCTGCAGTTTAAGAACCTTTTAACTAAGAAATAGCCCTCTGCCAAGCCCACCGCCTCTTGATTCCGGCTTATTCCCTCATCTCATGGGACTGATCTTCCGCCCCCATTGCAAACCCTGCAGCAGCGTTAGCAGAACGGGAAAGAGCCGATAGACATCCTGGCTTTTGAGATATCCCTGCACTGGTGTAATAGGAGACCTGTGAGTGGATTTGATGAGTGAGTGAAGTGCTGGTGGGGTTTTTATTTTTTTTTTGAGCAGCGAGTGTGTCTGCTCACACACAGTCTCCAGCACCTTGACAGGGATTGACCTCGGCAGGACTGGCTGTTTTAGGGCAGCTGGATGGCGGGTCACGGGGTTTTGGTTTGGGGATAATTTCCTGCCACTGATAGACATCTGCTAAGTAGCACAATAACCTAATAGGAGGAGATGAGGGAAAAGGGGGACATGACAAACAAGCTGACGACTTGCTCCTTCTGCCTGGCTCTTAAAGGCAATAATAGGAGAAAATTGGTTCTTGAAATTGAATTGAAAAAAAGCGCAAGCCTCTTTCAGCGAAGTATAATGCCTCCGAATATATTTGGTGAGCAGCAAATGGAGAAAAATGGAGGGTAGTTACACGATTGTCTTTCATTTCAGGGAGGGGAAAACTGTGGCGGTATCCCCCGTTAAGACTAGCTTTTAGTCTCAATCTACACCATGTGTCCCTTTTCTCTCTCTCAACCACTATCTTTGAACAAATGGACTGTGAGGATGGGCTCGTTGTGAAATTAGTATCCTCACAGAGAGGACACAGAGAAAGGATTATGTGAATAGCCAGTAATGAGCTCAAAGTGCCAGTGTGTTTGGGCCAGGCCTGCCTGTGTGTGAGAGGAAATGGCACTGCAAGCGACCTTTTTTTGCTCAAGCACCTGGCGAGACATAGAGTGGCCCCTCTCTTCCATCTGCAATGTGTGTGTTTGTGTGTGAGCGTGTGTGTGTGTGTGTGTGAGAGAGAGAGAGGTTGAACTGCGGAGTCTAAAGATTTAATTTTCTTACATTTATGAAGGAGGTGCATTTTTAGCGAACGCAGTTTTCACACTGCCAGGTTTGTTCGCAAAGTGTTGTTCTGTGCTGCTCCTGACAGGCTTTAAAAATACACATGTGACTTGGAGTGTTAAGTGCGTTATACAAGCCTCGGGGTCTGAGGTCAAATGTAATAACTTCATTAAAAAAGGGCTTTTTGGGGGTGAAAAGACTTCTTGAATTCTCTGCAGAGATGATGCATTTCTGTAACACCTGCTTCTTATCTTTAACTATTCAAACCAGGAAAGTCATTTGCTGTTAATTATACGCAGCAAGATGCGTTTGTCTATCGCACTTCCTTCCACGTTTGGCAATCCATGCATCTAATCAAATTTTGCTTTAATAGTGAGAAAGGCAATGGTGGTGGTGCATTTAGAAACTGTGTGAGGAGGCTTGTTAAAGTTTACACAAATGCACCTGCTAATACAAATCTAGTCCGTTTTGATTCAGATTTAAAATTGTGCTATCTACATTTGTATGAATGTGAACTCATGGGGAAAATGTGTTAATATTTTAATCCATCCTTTGAAAATGTTTTAAATTAAGGCTGGTTTGATATTTTCTGAAAACCAGGGCTTTCATTCACTTTATAAAGTAACATAACTGTAATCTTCAATAGATGTGAATGCTTTAATTAATATCTTGTATAAAGGAATATTCTACCTTACCTGACTCTTAAATAGGTTTCCCACCTTGGTCAAACATTGCAGGGACATTTTATTGTTTGTAGTTTAGTTTGATTGAATGCTTCGGTGAGTGGTTTAGTATTTTGAGGGCTTTCACCGGTGGTCTATATTTTGCTTTATTCCTTAAATGAGTGAGAACAGGAGCCACTGCTTTATGGAGTGCCATTAATTTATCTTGTAATCATTGTAATTGCTTTCTTTCATATTAAAATGATAATCTATAAAACTAAGTAATGGACTGATGGCAGGTGGCTAAATGTTCATTTAGTGAATCACTGAGAAAATAAATAACAGGGGACAAGCCTGTGACAGGCGCATGAGAAATCATTTTTCAATAATCTGCCACGCATCATGGCAGGAGACGCTGGCGCTGACAGCATAGATGAAATATTTGCCTCTGTTCTTTGTTTTAATATGGGAGGAGACCAACCCAGATGGAAACAATAGTGTTTCATATTGATGCATTTTGGACAAGAGACACAAACACATGCAGGGCTTAGATTAAGGCCACACAGTCTTCTTTACACACACGCAGCCATTATCCAGTGTAGGTGAGACAGAGCTGCTGCAGTGTTCAATACAGTAAGAGCATGAGCATGTGGTTCCTGGAAACCAACAATATCCGCTGAGTAAACAATAGAGGAGTGAATCTCGATCCTTATCATATAAAAACGCTTTCTGGACCTAAATGGTTTGCTGTAGCTGCTCTCATCTGCCACATAATCCAAGTAGAAGACTTTGTAATCAGTCATCATTGTGCTATGTGACACTGGTATGTTGCTGATGAATGATACCCTGCATGCAACTTGATTGTTGAGGGCTCTTAGTGAGGGAGCCATGGGTTCTTGGGTTTTCATATATATA
>OOFC01029847.1:0-17442 GCA_900323345.1 Pseudochromis fuscus | reverse complement strand
GTCAGGAATTTGCTTCACTCTCTTTAAAGAATGTAGCATCACCCATATGTCCGTCTGCCCTGGTGCATACTCGATGGAGTGGAAGAGCAGGGATGCGAGAGTGCTCTCTCTTTTTCTTCCTCCCTCTATTTCCAGTCTATTTTGCAGGGCTGACGAGCCTTTCTCTTCCCCACTCTGGAGCACAGCAAAAGCTTAATGCTGTTTTGTCTATTGCATTAAACCATGCACTGGCCATTTAGGCCACTATGTAGGCCACAGCAGAGATAGAGGGAGATGGCTTTAAAACCTGTGCCATCCATAGCTGAGGTCAGAGCAGTGCACACTTTGGTCATAGTGAAATATTTTAATGCTGAAGTGTCGCTCGTAGTGAATAGCCAGCACCCTTCCTTCCCTAAAATGTGCTACAAGCTCCATTTAAGTGCTTTTGAAGGAGCCCTTATTAATCCCCTTAACTGCAGGTTTGCACCTCATATTTACCACAGCTGACCTTTTGACCCTAGCCACTGGCTAACATTTAATGTTGAAAATTGGCTAATTTGTGAAATGGCAGAATTTGGGGGTAAAGACCACTTAGAGCTAATGGCTGGCTCATCTGAATATAAGCGCCATGCTTAGGGGAGGGCAAGCGCAGGGCAGCAGTGCTACCAGTGTTGCCGAGGTGTATTTGCAAGAATTGCCCATCTCAAAGAAGCCGGATATCTCTGCCTCTCACATCAATCTGAATAGCTAAGACTTTCACTGCTTCCATTATCTTGCCATTCGTTATCCTTGTATGCTGTAGGCCTTTTCTCAATTACAGCCATTTATGGTTTCTGGAGTAATTACATCAAACTTGAGTCAGTTACCTGTAAGGTGTGTTCTACTGTAAATTAATTTGGAAGTTTCTGTCTTACTTCCTTTTCATTTGGTAGTAATGGGCTGTACTTGTTCTTGTGCGAGACAACCAGAGGGCTGAATGAATTGTGAAGCAGGAAACTGACCTCATGAGGCGAAGACAGAAATCCAAGAGTTCAGAGCAATTTCCATTAAAGCCAGAAGACAGAACATGATACGTGACAAATGATGCCGTGAAACCATATTGTGTCAAGCTGCAGAAAAATCATTTAGATTAGAATTTATCAGGTCTCTGTCGTGTACAAGGTCATTCGACATTTCAACATTTGCCTATTGCTTTCATTTTTGGGCTTAAAACTATTAATTTTGGTTTTTATTGTAGTGATTTTTTTAGGTATGGGGGGAAAGGAAAAAAAGGAAAATAAGGTCAAAGCATCATGTACAGGAATTTTTAAACTACAGGCAGAGTAACCATGCTGTTTAGGAAAGGGCACAGATTTTCAAAATAAAGGTTACTTTCAAGAGACCTGCCCATGTGCACAGTAATTTAAAAGACAAAAACAATAGATAACACAAGAGAAAGTTGCATGTTTATCCCCACAGTGTGAAATTAATGTGAAGTTCAAACGTGCAAATGAAATGTTTGTTGTGTACAAATAAAATTAGCATGTGTGCTTAAAGTAAGGAAGTGAGTGTACAGTTTTATCCTTCCTGGCTGTGGCTGTGTCCATCACACATAGTTTATTTAACATTTTTTCCCCACACAGAAGGCAGGGAAAATGAAAAACCATTATCAAGTCAATATTTGGCGTGACCACACTTCTTCAGGCTCCTGTGATGATAAACAATCTCATCATCTATGTGTAAATACACCTGAAACTTCAGCATAGTTTTGCAAACAGTTATAGAAAACAGCTCAAACTCTTTTGAAAGTGATACAGGACATTTTCCATGAAATTACACACGAATAGAGCATGATTACAGCAATACCTGAGAAAACTAATTTATTCCCACCTTCTTCCCTCTCTGTTCACTGTAATTTGTGTATTGGATGTTTCGCTATCTCTGTTACCTTCAGCATATTTAGCCAGCCCTTCATTTGCACTCGTCGTTTAGGCTAACAGCTTATTCAGCCTGTTTATGGATGGCCCCTCAGAGCTAAATTAATAGAAGAGGCTTTGGGGACCAGAGAGGAAAGTCATAAGCAAGACTGTAATGCTCATTTGCAACGTAGAGGCTAATTACCAATTTGCCACTCTCCAATCTTGTTTCATAATACGTTCACGACTCAACTTCTTTTGTGTTTTGGTGCCTGCGAGCGATGTATGACTTTTATACAACAGAGGATGCTTTGCTTCTGTCTTCTTTATAACTTCATGTGCTGGAGATATTGAGCTCTTAGATTTGCCCCACACAGGCCCACATGTAACACTCGCTCGTGTGAGAACGGGGCTGTGATTGTGTTCAGCTTTGACGATGTTCTCTTCGGCTGAAACAAGATGTTGAAAATCATCTATGGGAAAGAATGCAATTGGACATCAGTCGTTGTGCTAAGCTACCCGATAATTGGGTAAAAAGAGCTTCAAGTTTTACATTTCAGGGTTTTGAGATTCAGAAAGAATCTGTAAGAATACATCCAAACTACAGGAATTGAGGGTACCGTATTTTCTGCAGTATAAGGCGCATCGGATTATAAGGCGCACCTTCAATGAATGGCTGGTTTAAAACTGTTTTCATATATAAGGCGCACCGCATTATAAGGTACATAGAACAGAAACTACTGTAGTGTCTGGGGTTGTGTTATCATCCATCTAGATGAAGCTGCGCTAAAGGGAATGTCAACAAAACAGTCAGATAAGTCAGTCAATCAAACTTTATTAATAGAAAACAAACCAACGTTCTGACAACTCCATTCACTCCCAAAACAAGCTAGTGCATTCACAATACAGTACCGTACGTACCGGTAACTCTTTCCAGTATTTGCACCGCCTTCATTGAAAACAATGTATTTCCAACTCCGTTTGTCACAGTTCAAAGCTACATGAACAGCTGTTTTATTTTTTCTCCGGGGTAACGTCAGTGACGTAGTTTTATCTTTTACCAACAGCAAGGTACAACAGGTAGTGCAACTTTTTATCACGTAGTTAGTGCATCACAAACGTGGAGGGAACTTTTCCCTGATTCAGTAAACAAGTAAAAGAAACAGTCTGATACCGCTACGGTAAATCAAACGTTACTGCAATCACAATATACGCCCCCTGACTACGGTAGCTATAAATAACCAATATTGATCCATATATAAGGCGCATCGGATTATAAGGCGCATGGTCGGTTTTTGAGAAAATTAAAGGCTTTTAGGTGCACCTTATAGTGCGGAAAATACGGTAATTACTTACAAGCAATTATTAAAAATCTGGTTTTAGGATTGATTGGCACAAGTTCCTCATGACAGTTACAAAACCGACTTGCTTTTCTCTACTACAAATGGTCTATGTGCCAACACAACCTCAACAAACAACACTATTTCAGTTACTAACTGAAACGGGAAATCTGATTGCCTAACATGCGAGCAATTAAAGAATTAGCGAGACTGAGTTACACTGACAACATGCATCAGCTGCATTAATACTGACTCTTACCTTTTGTGTATTTTTCACCTCTGGTTAAACAACTTTCACACAGGAACTGCCACGCCGTTCATCTCACAGCAAACCAACAAAGTCTGTGGATTATCGGGCTTTAGAGACGGCCTTCTTAAAAATCCAACAACTATGGGTTTTGGGTGTGAGCCCTCAGAACCTGAACTACTAAACAATTAGATTATGTGTCATGATTTCTGTCAAGCTGGATCATAAAGCACCATCAACATCCCAGGAGGATTTACTGAAAATCACCTCGTGTTGTGTACTTTTACTTTCCTGGCAACACTATCTCTTTCTGAACGTCTTTTTTTTTGAGCTGATTAACTGGCATAAAAAAGAGAAAATAGTGGGAATTAAGTTAATCTGAAAGGGATGTACGGAAACACAGAACAATTACAATTAATGACTTTTTACATTCCTCTGAAGGTGTAAGATGCCCTTAGTACAATGTGCAAAACTGCCAGTTAATGACCTCCATGTAAAAAAAACAGCTTTGAATCTTGTTCTTGTTTTTATTTCTTCCAATAAATAAACACAAGAAAAATATTAAAATATTTTACTTTTTTCAATTAACATTACAGTTGTCTTCTGCAGTATCTAGTTCTGCTCCAGCTCTCCACAGCTGTATTAAACCGCATGTGGCAATCTTCCAAGTGATTTCAGGTACACATCCATCATATATTTCAGTTACTAGCTTGATCTTATGGCTCAGTGATGAGTAAAAACTGGTATTTCCTCAGTTTTGGCTCAAATAAATAGCTGAGCCCAGGTTGTAGTGGGTGGATACACCCCTGTGTAATCTCAGCTCTACTGGAGGCTCACAAGGTGAAAGTGGAAAGATACTAACAATCAAAAATCATTTCTTGATTCACAAACATTTCATCAGGTGTTTATCACAGATTGATATTTAGAACATAACTGAATACAAAAACTGATTGATGAAATTCAATTGATTAGACAAACATAATATAAACCTTGATGACAGGAAAACTCCCTGTATTAAAATACATGTCAGTTACTTTAAAGGAGGCTCCAGATGGATTCAGATTATGTCTATATAGAAATGAAGGGTTCTGGTTCTGAATGACTCTGAATTGTTTCTCTTTCTTAAAATCAAAGTCAGTTGTACTTTATTGATCTCCATATTTCTGTCTTCACATATATATCTTCAGTTATAATATCTGAAACAAGCAAATTGAATGGTGTTATACAAGTTATATAAGCTGAGGACTTAGCTAACTAGAAAGCAGCAACACAGCCGTGGGTGTAGTCGTCTCCTTACTTAAGTGTTAATTTCAAAATAAAATGACATGACACAGCATAAATGTTGAAATACACAACATCCACTGAGTAAAAGAACAAACACAGAGGAATACTGTTTTACCTCAGTTAACTTCTACATCTAAATGTGTCCTTGCTTTCCTTGTGCGTTAATATGTCAGTGCACACACAGTAGTAAACTGAGTGTTGAATCATTAACTGTAGGAAATAGATCATTAAAAGTTCAAAAGAGATCTAGGTTAAACTCACAGAGTGAACATTATACCCTTTAAAAAACTTAAAAGGCAAGAGGCAGAGGACACAGTCTATGAATAGTCCAATGAGCTCGCTACTGCCTTAAGGGTCAGCGTTGCGTGTCCATTGAAGACAAGCTGAGTGGAGGTGGTCATTGGACATTTACATTTCAAACATTTTCCTAGATATTCAGACAGATGTGCAGGTTAGCTAGCAACCTCAAAGACCATGGCTGAACTAATTTTAGGTGAGTTTCAATGGGACAAACTACTTCCTGGTATGCTAACTCAAACAAGATACATCCTTAACCTTGTTGGACAAACTTATTATTTTATATGTTCACACTGATGCAGGGAAACGCAGATTTGCAACTGTAATTTGGGAATTTGTTGACAAATTGAATTGTGAGAATAACAAGTGGAGTGAATTGAATCTGCCGGTGGCTGAGTGTAGGCACAACCATCTAAACTTCTACTTATGCTAATGGGAAGTGAAGGTAAAGTCACAGTATAATCTGCAACTTGAATTCATTCAGTCTGAGATTCTGTAAAGATTTTGAATGTATTGAAGTTTAATTTGTGCAGCTGATTAAACATTACTATAAAAGGAAAGTAATAAAAACCTACATGTGGACCAGCAGCTCCTCTGACTTTGCTGTTAGCCAACCAATTAATTTATTCAATCCTGCAAGAGTGAACATCCAACTCCAGAAACAGTCAGTTACTGTAAGTACTGTCGCTATTACAGCAGCAACCAGCGTACACTGTTATTCTTCTACCTCTGGAGAATTCAGACTGTTTAGTAGCAGTTACACACAACCAGTGGTGGACAGTAACGGAGTATATTTACTTGAGTACTGTACTTAAGTCAATTTTTTTGAGTATCAGTACTTTACTTGGGTATTTGTTTTTTTAGAAACATATGACTTTCACTGCACAACAAAGACAAATAATAGACTTTTGACTCCACTACATTTCTGGAAACTTGTAGTTACTTTATATACAGTCCATGCTGGCAACGCATTTCAGGCAGTTTGTCTGTTGGTTTGGGCAGTTGATCCGGTAGTGACAGGCAGCAGAACCAGCCAATGAAGAGGGAAGGCGTGAAACAGCATGGTGTTATGTTTTTTTTGTTTTTTTTTTTAAATAAATAAAAACAGCACTTTGGCCCTGTTGATGGGAAATTTGAGAACAAAAAAGCAAGACTGAACAGTAAGTATATGCACACTCTGCAGGAAGGAGATTTAATTTCATTGAAGTACTTCCAGCTTCAAATACCACATTAACAGGAACTATACATTAGTCAGGGATTAAGTCAGGCATTGAGAAAACAATACAGCAATGTACTGATGTTAGACAACGTACTTTCACTTTGTACTTTTGAATACTTAAGTATTTTTAAAAGTAAGTAGCTTACTATAGTACTTTAACTTGATCAGTTTTGGCCAAGTAACTTTTACTTGTAGTTGAGTAAGATTGGACCAGGAGTATCAGTACTTTGACTCAAGTACTGGAGTTGAGTACTTTGTCCACTGCGCACAACTGACCTGCAAATGACAAGCATCACACCCTCTGTCTCCTTGACACTTCAAAAGCAGTAAACAGAGTAAAACTGAAAACAAATTGAATCAATGGTTCTTTATGTTCTTCATCTAAAGTAGCAAAACAGAGGTTACACCTTTTGAGGCTTATAAACCAATAAAAAAAAATCTAAATTGTGTGTTTTTATATGTAATCTAGCTTAAAAAAAACCACTGGACACACATGTTGAATGCTTTGATGTTACACTTTTGATAACAGTTAATTAGACAGTTTCTCTGTTTACATGTTAAGCAGCAGTGTACTTATTAATATCACCCATTATTATATGTTTGTTTTAATGGAAAACATGAGTCATCAAAGAGCAGACTCTGTAATAGATGAAGTCAAACTCACATCCCAGCAGTGTTTTATATCATATCCTATACATACCGACCCTTTGACACGTCACCGCCTGTGGCCTGTTGATCTTTAAAAAAAGATCACAAGACCTTCGCTGTGTCATGACATCACGGCCTCTCACAAATGAATGGCAAAGAAAGAAAATGTATTTATAGCACCGAGTTTCATTCCGACAATTGTCTAATTTCCTCAAGCGTTTCATGCGTGAACTTGCAGTCAGTGTGCTCATCAAAGGGGCAGATTCACTGCCTGTCAAAAAGTGCATAATAAATCCTTGTCATAGAGGAGTCAGTTGCATGCGAGATGCCCCTTGTTGGTCAGCAAGATGTTTCTCAAACACTCCCCCCTTTGCTCTCCATTTCTCTGAGATCATGCCCTAATGATGACCCTAGGCCCACTTTTAATCACTATTTGCATTGCCCTTTTAACAATTATTCCACTCCTCTGCACAATTTTAACAGTAGAAGCATGAGATGGATTCCTGTAATTAACTCTCTTATAGACAGTCTTCTGAGGCCACGTCAGTTTTCTCTTCAACGTGTGACGCATTGGAAAAAAAAAAGATGGAAAATCTTGAAATTTTCATCCTGATGCTGTATCATGCAAAGCAAGTTTGGTTCTGCAGCGTTTGCTCCCAAGTTTGATGGAAGCAAAGTTGAGGCTTCACATACAAGCCATTTTTAAAAGTGTCACTCACTCCCACTCTTATGAGGCTGCATGAACTCTGTGGTCAAAGAGAAAGCAAAACAAACAACAATGCCTGACAAGCAGATGAAGTTTCCTGACAGAATTACACTAACATTTCATTGTCCGGCATATCAAAATATACTCTCATGAACGACTTCCTGTTTCTCGAGGATGCTTGTATAGGAAGCATCTGATGTTGTTCTCAATAAATCGTGCTGCGCCGTATGTAATGCTCGTGACTTTTTGACCTTTGCCCCTTTGAAATTCAATTTGAAAATTTAGCATAAACTAACAGTAACAACTTTGCAATGTGAGATCTTTATGCTCAGATTCAAGAAATAGGTTTCTCATGCTGCAGAGCCACATTCATATTTGAGTAATCTACATGTGAATAATAAAGTAGCCTTCAAGCTTTATGTATTTTCCCTTCACGGGGGGATGTTATTAATAGCCTCATCTTTCTTGCTGCCTTAAATACAAGATGAAATATTTTGACAAGTCCATAGCAGAGGGAGGGGAGGTCCTGCGCCCAAATAAACATTTGTTTTAATTAATCATTTGATCGTGAATTAAAAGGTGGCTTTACAGCCCACTAGCCTTTCTCTGTGACATCACCTTGAGTCCAAAAGTCTGCTTCTGTAAGTCACATCTGTGTCTATTTAGGGAAAAATCTTTACAGAGATAAATTATTTTTGAGCAATGAAGAATGAATCTCTTGTGTTTTCTTTGACCTTGTGCGCAAACTACAAAAAGTGGAGCAATCGATCGCTAGCCTCTGAAGATACCACAATATTGTATTTTGGAATGAACAGTGGGAAAAAATAGAAGTCAAGCCAGATGAACAGCTGTATTGAGATAAACCGTCACCCCATATGCTGAGGGAAAACAATCTCTGCACATTATGGAGACCGAAGATGAAAAAAATACGCTTAATCAACTAACATTGATATTACTTCTGGCAATTAGGAGCATGCTGGTAATGATATGAGTTTTCAGCTGTAAATAATTATGCTGCCTGCAGGCCATGCTTTAATTCTCGGCTGTATCTATAAACAATAATCAAACCAACAGCAGCAGGCTAAAAGTTGGAGATTTGTGGTTTGCAGAGCAGCGTTTGAGGAGCAGCTTATTGGAGCCCTGTGGTGATGCCAGTAGTCAGGGTCACCTTCAGGTGCTCTCTCATCTGTACACCAGTGTGCTAATGCACAGCTCTATTGATCAGCCTGGATGTGTCAACGCAACACACACACACACAGGTGCACACAAAGCACACATATATACACTGTTATATAAAACCATAAACACTGAGCCACTGTTACATGATTGCATACTGGATATTTCCATGCATGTATTTTGTACACACAGAAATTGCACAGAGATGTGTATATTTTATAACAAGATGACAGTACAGAGGGTGTGAAGGTGTAACTCTAAAAATATGTGAATTTGTATTGAGAGTTGACTAATTACACCATCTAGATTAATGGGTGTGACTCCAGTGGCTGGTAACTTTTACCAAAATAAGGGCGTGGCTTTATTCCTATTTCACGATATTTTTTAGAAAGTTTAATGTACATCTTTTTGTACACACAGAAATTGCACAGAGATACATGTTTTTATAACAAGAGGACAGTACAGAGGATGTGAAGGTGTAACTCTGAAAATATGGGAATTTATATTGAGATTTTTCTAATTACATCATCCAGGTCAATGGGTGTGACTCCATTCACTGGTAACTTTTACCAAAATAAGGGCATGGCTTTATTCCTATATATATTTTTTTTTTAATTTTAACATATATCTTTTTGTAACTGTACATCCATCCATTATTATTTAACAGAACATGCTTTACATGCATATTTGTGTTACTGTTCCTACAATTAATTAATAACAGCTTTAAAATAGCAAACATCTAATACAGGAGTGAGAGTTGACAGCAAACTTTTACTCACTGTCAGACAGAAAGTGGCGACCTGCTGCTGTGGAAGGACTAAGATGAAGTGCATAATTAAAGAAACATATGAACGGCAGCACTGGGCCTGAGATTAATTAGGTGTGTGTCAATACCCTCATCAATATCCGATTAACTAATGACACATGGCCCAATGAGGGCTATTGATCTTCTCCAAGTGTGCAGTGTTAATAGGTTGAAGCTGACACTCGACTGGAAAGCTGACAGAAAAGTGTGACGAGAGTTTCACAGCGTGGGCAGGAGGACGGATCCTAAACACGGTAAAAACCAGATACGTCCCCTCAGTCGTATAAAGTCAAATCACATCGGTGGGCTCATGGGATTCCAGTGATTGCTGTGACCACAACTGAACTTATTCAGCTTTGCTACGAATTCCCATCCTTTGAGTGATAATTAAAAATGACCCCAAAGGATCCCCCTCCCCAAAAAGAAGAAGAGAAAAAAAATAAAAAGACTCAATCTAGATTAATGGTGGTGGAATGGCCAACATCATAAGTTAGCCCCTTTATGATAATGATTGTAATGATAATAATGAACACTTGGATGAAGGATGAACAATCCCCTGTCCTGGAGTTGAATCCCTATACAGGTTAATTAGGTAAGATAACATCATTAGCCACTCTCATGCCTGCACCGAGAATTAATTGGATAAGATGGAGATTTAGGTCTATATTTAATCGCATAAACGATCAACGACAGCTTAGCCAGAAAATGGGAGGTCCAAATCGGTGGGCATCTTATTTAGATTACATTTAACCAGCTTAATGAGCAAAAAATATCCCAGTGGTTTGAAATGTAGGTGCTGTAACCCCTCCTCCCCCTCTGTTGGGTGCACGATATTGATTAAAATATGCATTAATGATGTATTGTTGTGCCTTATTAACTTCTGATTGTTTTCAGCTTTGCATGACAATTAAAGAGATGTTGTAATACGGGGTCACTTGGCTGAACAGGAAGTGTTGACAGCAGCTTTTATAAACTTTAGATAAAACAAAACACTGACTCCATAGTCACTAAACAAATGAGAGCTATTCATTGCTGATACATATGAGCAATCTCTCATCCTCAGTTGAAAAGGCCACCAATGGCCCGATGGCTTTACAGTCATAAATAAAGCACAGTGTGACTGTTTGTTCTCAGGGAAACATTAGCTGTAGTTCATGATCTGTTTTAAGGGGACATTAGTGTTAATATGCCAAACATGGATGGGCCAATCCGCTGGGCATTTCCTACCTATCCTTCACAGCAGCTGCAGAGCTGGCTGAGGAATAACGTTTGTGTCTGCAGCTCCCTTTAAATAATACATTGACTTTTAGCATGGATCGTCATATAGCTACAACATAATGGATGTTTACAGAGCAGTGCGAGTGCTTTAACTTCAGATTGGGGGGAGTTCTTTGTAATCGACACGCAGAGATGACAAAGCGGCGCCTTTTACTGGTAATATCTCTATTCTGGTGAAACAATAAGTGAACATCTCTTTGAAGAAGCGCCGTGCCACCCTCCCTATTAATAATTCAGCGCCGTGCAATCGTTGAAAACACAAACAGTGATGCCATCTGGTAGACGAGGCGATCACGCTGCTGAAACTTTATCTTGGCAAATTAACGGCAAAGATAAAAATTCTGGTCATAGGTTCGCACAAACTGTGTCCAACATGTCCCCCAAAGTAGTAAAATAAACACCACACAGTTCCCACTCTTATCATTCATTTATTTTGGATTAATCCTGAACATGTATCCAGCAGATCTGACTGAGATCTGAACACATATTGAAACTTTAGATAAGATTCACTTGTGTGTGTTTTGTTTGAGCCAGTGAAAGTGAACACGAGGAGGTCACCTGACACCATGTGCATGTGCGTCATTATCACCTTGACGACTGAGGTGTAGCTGACCATGAAGAGGCAGTATTCGGGCTCCACAAGGTAATGTACCTATTAATTCTCAGCAATAACACTATGTATGTACACAATTACCAATACATCGGGCTAGTTATTTGCAATAGATCTGGTTAATAATCCAGCAGCGTTAAATTATGTAGTGAAGCGTGGTCTCAGAAGGACATTGCCTGCTTGAAATTTACCTGAGCAAGGGCAGTTTGACAAACCTCATGCATGCCAAATTCTCATAAAATGCAAAAGACTTGCATAAATTCACTTACACTCCACTGTTGTTCACTTTACTGTGCACTTTAAGTGGACTTTAAAAGGCAGAGTACATTTAGGGTAAATACGCATGCAAAATGTCTCCATTGCCCAGCGAAGAAGAAAGAGTCTGCCCTTTTTCTGACTGTTATTGTCAGCAGTGTGAACTCTGTGTCTGGAGGGAGAGTGGCTGTTGTCAAACAATAAGAAAAGGCCTCTGTCCACGAGCAAATAAAATATTCTTTGGTGCACGATGCCCTGTCCCTCGGTGACTATTGAGTTACATCCCTGATCCATGTCCGCGGAAAAAAAAGAGAACGAATGTCATGCAAAGATTTCAGGTCGCACTATGCCATTGAAAAAGGGGAAGTGGCTTGTCTGGTGCAACACAGATCCCACTGTCATTCTGGATTAAGGGTTGATTGAGCTTAGCTGACTGGATGACAGAGGAGATGGTCATTCTCAGGGCAAAAGAGGGGGGATGAAAAAAAAAAGGCTGCAGGTCAAATATACTATTATGTCATTTCAGTACTTGCTTTATGTGTGTTACAAGTATTTGTATGGTCACTACTTGTACACTTCTACAATAATAAACAACTTTCTTATTTATTAGACTCATTTTTTACTCATGCAAACTATACAAAGTTTATCGCTAAAGAAGGTTAGAGGCTTTTAGGGGTCTAACAGAAAACCTTTAAACATTAGTTTGTAAAGAAAAAAAAAAAGGTCAGAAAGAGGCTTCGTTAAAAAGCTGCAAAATTTCATCTCCAAAAAATTTTAAACAGCAATCAATTGACAGCAGTGTTGTCTGTTTACACTCTGACCGGAGCTGCTTATTTCAGGCGCGTTGCTGTGATCAAACAGGGGGGAAACAGTTTTGTTGTGTACAGGTCAAAAACAAATACATTTGCAGAAAAAACCCTGTATAGATAATTTAGCAACACTCTGGCTGGTGCTGGCAGTGCGCGTTTTTGCATGGGTGTATCGTTCGGTTTAAGCACAAGCGATAATTTAACACAGCAGTGAACTCGTACATGGTTGTCTCTTTGGATTGATACGAACTCAAGTCCAGCTAATTTGTAATAGTCTGTAGGACTTTAGGGGTTTTGCTGCACGGTACTTGTAATACATTCGCATATGGCTTTTGACAGGAAGCATGAACCTCAAGCAGAAAAGTGAGTCAGTCATTTATGTGGTTAACAATAGTGTTGGCAATCTCATTGGTTAGGGAGTCAGGATTTGGCAGGAGGCGTGCAGTTTTAACAACTAATGGACTTATTTTTCTCACAGCATCACAATTTTACAACCTGTGTAAAACATTCACACACACACACACACACAACTCTTTAGTAAAAAAAAGAAATAGTTCAGCAAATTAAAAACAGGAATGTTAGGGTGTCTTTAATTCAATAAAATACACATGTAAAGGAAACGCTACAAAGTACCTCTTTATCTAAAAGTATTATCCTTCTTCTGGTGATAAGCGCCATTGGACACAAATAGACACAGCTGGAAATATAGCTAAGGAGTTTTACTCTCCACAGTTGTTTACACAATCAGGTTTTTTTTGTGGGCCGTGATAAGGTGCATGGATATCCTGTGGTCTCTGCCTAGTTAATGTGTACGGACCGCACACTGGCTCTGCTTTCACTGAGTTATTACGTCGAGTGTAATTTGAAACAATTACAAAAACACTGGCCCACTTGTTACAACACTCATTTTCCCCTCACATATACAAACCACAGATTCAATAGCTTTACATGTTTTTCAATCACACCCAGTGGAGCAGTGTTCAGTGTGAAAAAGTATAGCATTTCATCCTAGCTCGCATGGTATGGGATAATCTTTCACATTTTGCCTGGGGTTTGTTTTGCTATTTCAGCAGAAACTTGTGCAAGCCATGTGAATTACCATAGGAAAAGACGATAAAAATACCAAATGATATTGTATCAGATGTAAATGAATAAACTATTTGAATAATCAGGGCAAATAATTTGTTATCTGTGGTAATAAATGGTGTTTATTGTCCTGAGATGCATTGCAGAGATAACAGTTTTAAACACACAAGGAAACAGATAGTGTAACGCTGCTCAGAATGAGGCTTTGTGCTGCGCTGTGAGCTATGATAGCAGCTCCTTTGTCGTTTTTTAGCTCTAATAATATCAACAAACTTTGAATTTTAAAAAGCAAATCTGAAGTTTTTGATGAAGTCAGTAGCAGATCCTCCTCATGTGCGGTTCGGATTTTTTGAGAGCTGAGATCTGTCTTATTTGTTTTGACACATTTCTCACAAGTTTTTTATTTTTCACACATTGTGTTTCGCAGGCCTCGCCGTCGTTCAGAGATCAGGGTCAGCCAGTGATGATCTTTTGCAGTTTGTGGAGATGGACACCTTTGGCAGTGTGAGTACAGTTTCACTTCTGGCCCTCATAACAGCGTAGCTGAAACACAGGGAGGTCAGGCCTTGTACCTCCATCTCTCTCTCTCTCTGTCTGAAGGTGCTGCCGCAGTCTGACCATTGACATTTAGCATTCCTCCGCGCTGCCTCTGGGTTCTCAATGGGGGATTGAGGGGTGCAGAGGCCAGTGCCTGGTTCTCAAGGGTAAAAACAAAAAGGCTCTTGAAAATCCCAAGGAGTTCCCATGATCCTCGGAAAGACCTTGATCCGACCTGTGTTAGATTTCCATTCCACGGATTAGGACACACAAAAAGTACATATTTGGCTGATTTATTTTGTCTCTTGCCCTGGATTCTGGACAGTGAATTGCAATGTTTTACTGACTGGCGCTGAAACACTTGCCGTGTTGATTTGGCAACAATACGAATCCGCAGATGCTTGGCGGTTTATGTTTTTGTAACCATTCAGCATTCACGCCGTTCACTGACATTTCTGAGGCAGTGCGAGAGCTTGTAGTGACATTTTATGGTGGAAAGTTTTCAAAGTCATTTTTCAAGGTTTTTTTCCCAGTAACATACATAATCTGTTAGCATCAAAGGAGCACACATGCATAAATAATTGACTAATTCACTTAAAGGGGGCCAGCGTAGATTAATTAAGCTTGAATACTAATTATGTTTTCTGTCTACACCAACTGATGCGGCTGTTGTTTAGAAGAAACTGCTTGGTGGGTCACAATTACCGCGCACATATATGGCTGCTCTATAAATTAAGCTGGTTTCACATTTTGCCTTTGAAACAAAATGCTAACCTTATCTTTAGTCATTTAAATAAAGACGCTTTGTAGATGTCGCCATTATTCTGATGACATTTTATTGATATTGGCATTTTTATAAGAGACAAAAAAAGACGTTTTAAACATGAAAACAACTTTTATGTCTGTATTGATTCAGTCTCAGGTCTTTGTAGTATTTTATGGCATCCCATTATAATGTATATTCACCTATATATTTATATTAATGCAAGATTATTTTATTTACTTGTCAATATGTGACCACGCCAGAGAATAAAGCACAAACCTGGATTTTTAACTCTCGGGGAAGACGCAAAACATGTGCAGAGATCTCTGTGTAAATCTCCTAAAACTCTTGTCACTTCCACAAACACCCCCATCCCTGACTCCTGCGCCCGGTGTGCAGGGCGGTTGTCTGGAGATGGTAGCTTTAAGTAGCTGAGTGAAGACGAGGTTTTGCTGTCTGCTCTCCCCTGGCAGGCAGCGCACACAGGGACAGAGGACGACAGCTCAAAGCCGGGGCCTTGTTTACAGCTGTGTGGGGAAGAAAACAGGCAGACGTAAATGAGGGTTGACGGTTTCATGAAGCACAATTGGTTGATGGCAGATTCAATGTGACTGGGCTGAACTGGGCGATGATCCGTACAGTATGCAAAATTCACTTTCTAGCTGGTCTGTGCCCACCAGCCCCTAGCAGCGAGCGGTCTTCCCCAAGCCCTTCTAGCTATGCCTTTGAATGCAACAAGAACTGAACAAGGCATTGTTGTGCTCAATTCCTTCTGACAACAATCACATTTAAAAAGAAAGAAAAGGGGGGGGAAGTCGTGAATTTTTTTTGTCACCAGTTATAAATGATTTTTTTTTTTTCCCATGGTGACTGCAAAGTAAGCATTTTGAGTGCTTCACGGTGCAGCAAGGAGGAGTGGGTGGATTTAAGGGGGCATGTGTGGATGCCTTTAGATGACAAGAAAATAAAGTCAGGGGCTACTGCCTGGTGTGACTATATAATATCGTAATAGACGCAGATTTCTTGGCTCACGATGCTGGTGCGACGCCACAGGTTTTAGTGTATTTATGTGCAGTGTTACTGGAAGATTACAAGAGTTGCTGCTGTCACACTTCTTGTGTATTGAACAGTCACTTCTGCCTCTGAGCACCCAGTATATTTCATGACAGTTTTTTCCTCGGGATTAAATTGTTGTTGCAGAAGTGCAGCATCTGCATGCTCTATCCAGTTATGGCACATTACACAACAGCCCCTGTATGGACTGAGGATGCTGTCAGTGTCAGTGGGGTCTAGGGAGTGAGATGAGAACCATGTATTTCTCTCATCTTTCTAGACGGAGACGCTCACATGGCGGCATGTGGATTATATTTTTAGTGACAATGACCCAAAGCATTAAGCCCGGGGTGTATGCACTGTACTCAGTCTGTGTTGTTTTTCTTGAAGGTTTATTAGTTTGTGTTTTTTTTTACTGGCAAAAAAAAAAAAAAAAAAATCATAGTAATCTGATTACTTTTTAACATTTACAAGACACGAAGCTTTGTCACTTTACAAGGTGAAAGATGTGAATGCTCAAAGAAAAACAACAAACTTATTTTAAAAGTAAAAAAATAAAAACTTGTGTAATACGCTCAGGATGTTATTACTGTGTCTGTATTATGTTTATGTATTAAAGCCAGCTATACATTACGAGGTAGATGATAATCCAGCAATTAGGGTGGTAAACAAAATACGTTTGTACAGCCTAAGATAAAACTTAATAGGTTTTCTCCTTTGATTTTCATCCATCTTTCCAAAGTGCCTTTAGTCCTTGGGGCAACAACACTGATTTGGGAAATAAAAGCAAAGAGCATTGTCTTCCTATATTGTTCTAATTCGAAAATTAACTACAATAACAAACTAAATGTGAGCTCATTTATTTGGTGTTGTGAAATATGTCAGCAGCAAGTATCAAGGTGAAAAAAATGATTGTAGAGGGACATTATTTTATATTTACTCATTAAGGTTTTCAGAATGAGCTGCAAGGTTTCAATAACAATCCAAATTTTAATGTCTTATAATGAATGTAAATCCATGTAGCTTATGATGAGTGTGTGCTTTTTTTTTTTTTTTTTTTACAAGCAACTATTGCCTGATTCATTTTCCCATAAATTACACAAGCACTGAAATAATACTGCAGTCTCGCAGAGTTGCTGAGTGTTTGGTGAAATCTTAAAAAGGAAATAAAAGAAAACACAGGCAGACAATCACCACCGATGCCAAATTTGTCTCTCATCTTTGGCACTACACAGTATGTACAACTCAGAGAAGATGATTGGTACCCAGTCGAAAAGAAAATGGTTTTTAAATAAGTTACAATTAGATAAGCATTAATCTCAGTGGTATAAATGAATGTCTTGCTGTAGGGCTTGTTGAATGTAAAAACAGATTTACAAAAACTCCTCTTACCAGATTGGTCTGGAAGTAGTCCTCCGCTATTTTAATTGCTCTGTCATTTAGAGTTGAAATAAG
>OOFC01029844.1:0-12056 GCA_900323345.1 Pseudochromis fuscus | reverse complement strand
TCCCCCTCATCCACACACACACACACACACACACACACACACTGGGGGTAAATCTTCATTACGATCACCAGCTGGAGAGATACCTCACTTCATCCATCACACCAGTGCAGTCTGGGATAAGAGGGAACACACACACACACACACACACACACATCCGAAGAGTCTGCTCAAAGGTCAGGAGATCAGACGTTTCCTCGCCAACAGAAATGATCCAGAGCAGCGATTGGTCCAGACAATGATCTTTGAAAATAACGTTGCATCAGAACAGAGTCTATATGAAAATCCCTTCTCTTCAGAGTCACGATAATCGCAGCGATGCCTTGTTAATAAAAACAGTGACAGTGTCGTCAAACCGAGGTGATAAATGCCAGAAAAATGAATTTTTTCACAAAGTCATTTATTTTCCCCGAGAAAAAGACTGACCTAAAATATAACAAATGCATAATTACAACTCACAGTGATTAACAGCATGTCAGCCTTTCCCTGTAGCTAGAAATGAGTCTGTGTCTTTTATTAGGTGCGATTTACCCTTCGCTGCATTCATTATTATTTCTATAATGTTCTTTGAAGTATCAGCCATCCAAATAAATATAGTGCAGTTATTTTTTCCTCCTCTGTTTCTTGGCATTTATGCACAGAAACAAGTGTGTTCGGTTTACAGAGATCTTGGTTTGGGTTCAACTAAAGGACCTGCATCGTCATTTTTCCAACTCATTTTTAAGGCTGTGGAGGGTCATTGTTAAAACACCGACTGTTGCTTTGACACATTGGAAACATTACCCTGTCTTCAAACCCAAGACCGATCCCTCCTCCCTGTGCTGTGGGGACAACGTAGATCGTAACACTTGCAAAGATAGTCCGTGTGATATTATTTATGCAAAGGGGTCCACGTGATACCAAAACCTTGAGGGACTCAGAAGAAACCGATGACAAACACTGAATGCTGCATTTCCCACTGATTGGACCTTCAACATGTGACTACGACTTTACGTGAACAGTTTGTGATGCGGCCTTGACACTGCAAAACTTCCAATCTCCGGCCAATGCTGCAATAACCTTGATGTGTAATATAGCTACACACATTTGTAGCATCTGTAAAGACTCCCGTCACGGTCGTCCAGGTCGTACAGTTCAGCTCGAGGTGGTGGAGGATTCTCAGAGATCTCATCCAAGAGGCTTCTTGGTCCGTGTACGTCGTCGCCATTTGGTGTCTTATTTTGAGATTTCAAAATAAAAACGAAAAAATAAACTATTTCCTGTTTAGTTTTTTTGTGATAAGGCAAAATGACAAACGGAAAACCATTATCCTTTACCCAATTCAATTAGATGTGTTTATCAATGAAAATGAAAATACGCCCGTGGAAATTTTATTTTTGTATTTCCTGTTTAGCTCCCTAACCCGGAAGTTGTACCACGACGAAGATATTGTATCACTGTTCAGCCCATGTGTCCTGCATTATATCTACATGTGTGACTTTTGCGGAAAAAAACCCGTGTGCAGATCAGTTTAGTCTTCAGCGAGTTATGATTGATTAAATGCGCTGACACTTCATTGCGCCTATCAAACAGATTACACTGGGTGGAGCGGGTGACTGGACCAAGATGGCGGCACCGCATCTCATCAGCGCCAAAAGGTCGTAGCAGTCATAGACATAATATAGATTAATAATAATAATAAAGATCTTATTATGTTATTGGTAGCGGTGGATGTGGCGTCTACTCTTTATCGTGCTCTCGCTGGCTAGCTCGTGGTACAACTTCCAGGTCATGGAGCCCAAACAAACAGGAAATACAGAAATAAGTTTTCCACGGGCGTATTTTACTTTTAATTTACAAACACATCTAATTAAATCGGATAATGAATAATGAATTACAGCTCGTTTTTCATTTTGTACTATCGCTGAAAAAACAGGAAATGTTTTTTTTATTTTGAAATCTCAAAATATGAAAACGACCGGCCGCGACGAACACTGACCCTCCTTCACTTCTGTTTAGTTTGTGCAGCTGTTGATCTTGGCATCGTCCTCGTGTGAATTGAAGGTTGTTGTCCTCAGTGTTGATGTGTTTCATGAGAGCCTGCATTCCTCGGGTTTTGATTTGTGTTGTTATCACATATCTGAACCAGTGGCTCGGTTTCTTGAGCTGAAGCAGAGATCCAGAAGTTTTAAATAAGCATCACATCATCGGTTACATACAGAAACTATCCACACAGCTGAATTAAATCCATTTATATTCACTTAGTCTGGGCTTTTATTTTGGAGCTTTGCAATGAGTAAAATTCCACATCCTATTGTGTCACACAGTTTCAACCCATCAGTGTGAAGCCTTTGAGCGGATTTTCAATGGTAAACTGACCCAATTCTGACAGTCTAACACAAGACATACTGTCACAAAACAAGCCAAAGCTATGTTTTGGCACTTGCATATTTCTCAAATTGTCTGGATCAGAGTGTGTTTTCTCTGTAGAGGAAAAGGAAAGTAGAGCAAGAACAACATCTGGCCCCGGTGACAGACTCACTCTGAACATGGCTTGTTTTTCTTTTTTTTTTTTTTTCAATCCGTGGCGTTGCCTCTGCTCCACAAACGTGTGTAATGTTTTGAATAATGATATCATCATTGCTCTGGTTGACATCTTACACTGCCAGACAAGCAAGCAATACACAGGTGGTTGGAGAAATGGGCTCCACACCCGGACATACATCATCATGATGAGGGTTCGGTGCGAGAGCGAGGGGGCTGCTTCTGCTGCTGGAAAGATGAGGGTGAGGTAAATGATCACGTTTACCTTGACTCTGCTGAGAACTGCAAAGTATTTGGTCTCAAACTTCTTCTTCTTTTTTATTTCTCCTTCATTTCTCTTGGTTTTCCATCTCAGGAGTTTAGCATGACCCAAGGCTGAACTCGTAAATTACTACCGCGGTCTATGACACACCAGGAACTAATTAAAAAGAGAGAGGGAGTGAGAAAAAATGCAGGACAGTGTGAGTCCAAGAGTTTGAAGGGTGGTGGAGGTGGTGGAGGTGGTGGGGATGTTGCATTTTTCTCACACTCTGCCAGGATTAATGTTTGGGATAACTGATGATGAGGGAGAAATATTTCAAAGATGAAAGTAAAAAGAAAAATATTAGTTCGGCCTTAAAAAGGGAATGAAACAAATAAAAAGCCCAGATTCAATCAAACAAACTTCGTCATTGTTTGGTCCGTGTAGTAGCTACATTCCCAGTAAATACCAGCTTTGTCACTTCATCCACCAATCCTCGAGAGGAAGGTGTCACTTTTTTGAAATTTGCCGAAATTTCATTTTTAAAACAAAGGCTGTTAAAATTGAGAATGGCAGCAAAAACAAGAAGCGAATCAGAAATTCAAAAGGGGGGAGAAACTAAAACAAGACGAGAATGAAGGAGCGGCGGAGATGCCTGCGTTAAAACCTCCCTATCCTGAGTGCACATTTGTTCTTGGTGGTTTTTTAATTGCGTTGCCTTGACAACCAGAACAATGCTGAAAGGCTCTTTCACTGCGATGCTGGCTGAAAATGATTTTCTCCATCATGCATTTAGCAAGCAATTAGTGAGACAGACAAGGAATTTAGCTTAAACCCAGTGTATCATTCCTGCTTTCAGAAAATGGAGGGGGTAGATGTGGGTGGGAGGACTGGGGAGTGGAGTGGAATTTTAATGCACAATATAAAGCAGAGTGGAAAAGAGGAAGAGGGAAATAGAAAGAGGAAGAACAAGTCAAATAAAGTTGAAGGGCAGACAGAGAGAGAGCAGAAATGGATTGGAGTGACAGGGAAAGACTCAAAGGATGTTTTGGACAGTGTGTTTTTTTTCTGACTGGTGTGTGTGAATATACGCTACATGAGTATATTCATCACACTCAGTCTGTTTTGCTACCTCCGGGTTCCCAGTGGCTCTCTGTCTTTGTTACCGCACGCTTCCCGTAGAGGCATCATCACGTCATATTTCTTTGTTAAGCCGCTGAAAACAACAGGTCTTGTCAGAAAATTAGGAGAGAGGAGCAAAGCATGACATATGAAATGGCGGCGAAAAGGACACGGAGTTGTTAGAAAATAAAATAAAAATAACACTCGTGAGCACAGCCTGTGCACGAGGACGGCAGGTGAATGTCTGTCATTTGGAATAATTTGCTGCAGCTTGAAGGACGCGCCTATCATGGAAACATGATAATGTCAAATTGGCTGCCTCGGAGGAATTACAGCAGCGCCACTGCTGTGCTCGCCACTCTGTTCCCCAGAAAGGACACCGAGAAGTAATTTGAAGTTTGGTTGGAGTAGTTTGCTGTGTTTACGACTTCCTGTTGAGCATTCCTAATGTGAAGTGTTGTTAAAGTACTCACAGAAAGTAGTGGCAAAAATATTGATTTGCTCGGCTTACAGCAGATGTGGAAATCATCATCATCAACTTTTATTTAACCCTTTAACACCTGAGCCACCAGATTTCCACTGGACTTTTTCTGCTTATTTTGATTTCAAATTTAACATGTAAAATCTAACATTCATGTGCAGATGTTGTGTTTTTGTTCACCAAAAGTCGAACATCATCATGTGTTTTTCTGCTATTCTTGTTTCATCATCACTGTTATTACTCTTACAACATGTAGTAGATGTTTTGCTGCTTCTGAGAGAGACGCACTAGTGAAATTACCGTAATGACACCACCTCAGCAATCGGAACCGTTGGAAATTTTCCGATTGCACAAACTGTGACATAGTTACGGTAATCAAAAAACACGTGCAGACCTGTCACCAACAGGCTCAGATTTAAAGGGTTAAAGATCATCATAATCATTATCATCATCATCATCATCATCATCATCATCACGTAAAATAAATAAAACAATAAGAGCAATGAAATATCAAAACATAACATAGTAAAATCAAATTAAACAGTTACATTCTGGTATTGGGCGGTTCAGAATAACGTTTCTAAAATGACCAAAGGAGCTGAAGTTCAGGTCGTGTTGCAGATCGCTCCAGGAGTTTGCAGCGCTGATGCTAAAAGCAGTTTCCCTCAGGTCAGTCCTGGTACGAGGAACCTGGAGCCTCTCACTGGAGCAGGTTGAGAATAAACCAGAGTTTAGGTGGGACACTGAGGGGAGATGTGATGGTAGCTTTACAATCAAGTTTGGTTCATACTTTCTGCAAAGGGGGCGCACGCCACTAGCGGACTGTGGATGCAGACATGCTTCGTTCATACTTCATTTTTGCAGCTTGCTGGTGCACTCTGTTCCACACATGAGCACCAGTGAGTTGAAATTTCCTGCCTCCGATACAGCAGGGGGCGGAGTAGAGCTTTACGTTGGTTTGTGAGCCGCCAAGAAACAAAAAACAACTTTCAAATAGTTTCTGTAACAACAAGGAAGCAGAAAAGAGAAAGGATGGCGACCTCATCACAACGAGAAGAGGAGCGATGTTGGTTGGAGATTGTGGCAGAAGAGCAAGAAAATGCAAAACGCTAACTTCCATCCCCACCTTTCTGGAAGGTTTTTTCGTGCTCTTTCATTCGGCATAGGTTAGAAAGCTGTCAGACTTGTACTTTAGACTGTGGAGGGCTCAAAGTGACAGGAGTGCCTTTATTCCCCATTCATTTCTATGAAGCTGCAGAGGAGGACACAGAGGAGGACTCCAACTTTGAGGGCTTATAAAATCCAAACAATTCGAGTAATTAAAAAACCCCAAAGTCATTTTGGTCAAGCCACTACCATGTATGCTCTGGTTCAAAATATATTTTTTGCAAAGTGAAATTTTGGCGTTCGATTTAAGATGAATTGCAATTTGTGGAGTTCCTGTTGATTTTAGCGTAGTTGTATCAACACGTGATTTTTAGGTCTTGATGAGTATTACAATTCAGCTTTACTCCCGTGTCTCTGTGACATTCCTGTGGGCCACAGCGGCCCCCTTACTGAGCCTAGGTGGCGCTACAGAGCCCATTTTTGCAGTGAGGGGTTTGTTTTTTCATTTTATCAAATTTTTCACCAGGCCTGATGTGTGTGCTAAATTTGGTGAGTTTTTGAGCATGTTTAGGGTCAAATTAAGCCTCAAAAAGACGTAATAATAAGAAAGAAAGAAACAGAGCAAATACAATCGGGTCCTTGCCCCTTTCCTGGGCCGGGACCTAACTACAGCGTCCGCTCGAGTGTTTATTGACGTGTTGGATGACGAGATTTGGACGCAGAAAGTATGAATGGACCTTATATGCTTCACAGATGCTTTACAGATAAATAGATACCAGTGGTCGTTGCGCCTTTCATTAAGAGAGGACCAGCCAACTTTATCGAGTAAAATGCAGTGATGAGTCAAGTAGCTATCACCAGTAATAAATCGAAGTGATGAATGATAAACAGCATCCGATGGTTTAAGTGCAGTGAAATCATCTTCCTGATCATTTTAAAGATCATTAACCAGAGTTTTCCCACTCATTTAACAGACTTGAGTTTAAATGTATCTTGTTTGCAGCAACATCTGCACCTCTCCTCCCTCCCATCCCTCGGCTTCTCCTCCTGATGCCCTGCTGGCACCGGCTAGAACTAAGCAGGGGACCTCGTGGGATTTAGGAGTTTACCACCCATGTCTGTGTTTAGTGTGGTGCATTCGCCTAGAATAAACACAGCCTCTGTTTCACCCATTTACTGACCAAATCCCGGGGATTATCTCGATTGTAATGGGTCTGCATGCTGAGTAGCTGGATGACACTCTCAAAATCGGCCTCATTAATAGTTCTTAGCCCAATTCTTATCCCAGGCACACCAAGCAAAGGTCGAAGTGAAAAGTACACAAGCAGTACTTCAGGTTTGACTGTAGTTGTTGTTCCACACATGACAATTTGTTGCAATTCAAGACCTCGTGTGAGACGACTGCCATGTAAATAAGGCTTTAATCTCCCAGCTGCTTGAGTAAAGTGTTTGTTTTTCCCGTCCAGTTATGCTACACCTGCCCATACCTCCCCAGTTATGCCATACCTGCTACAACTGCCAATGAAGAGCTTGATGAGCTTCTGATTGGCTCATCAAGCGTGCTGTTTACTGTTGATGTTTTATTTTTGTCACGGACTCTGTCAGGCTGTCTTAGCGGCTTTAATTGTCTTATTACCTTGCCTGTTTGCTTTCTCATTGCTGTTTCCTGATTCGCCAGCCCATTCCACATGCTGCCGTTTACTTAATTACACTACTTGTGTAGTACTTTTTGCATGTGTCTATTTACTGATTGTATGATTGCTTGGCAACAAAGTGAAGTGAAACCCATACATTAAACTTAATGCAAGATATAACGCTGCTTTATACAGTATTTCTATTTGCGGACGTAGTAAACAAATTATCACAAACATGCTGATTAATTAGCTTCAGAAGTATCCGTGGTTATATTTTTATGTTTGGTATATGACAAAGCCATGGTAGCTAAGGTAAAGGTTGGATGCAGCCACCACAAAAGTGCAATACCACCAATGGCCACTAGATGCCAGCTCCAAAAACTTCAAAAGTGGCTGTTTTACAATCATGAAATCCATCTGAAAGTCACGCTCCATGTGAAAGTAGATATCAGGCTTCAACATGAGGAAGATTTAGGGGCGTGGTTAGCTTGACTGACAGCTCTGATCTCCAGTGAATAACTTGAATTGGAGGCTCATTCACCGGTGAACTCCAGTGTCATACACATTGGGCAGTGCCCTCGGGTTCAAAGGTCAAACCCGCCTCCTCACTCCTCCTTCTCTTTCCAAATATGGTCACTTCTGGCTCCAAACACCAACATGGCCAAAACCAAAGACAAACTCCTGACTTCAAAAGTCCAACCAAACAAGCCAATGGGGTCGGGGTGTTTACAATATTACCGTATTTTCCGGACTATTGAGCACACCTGTCTATAAGCCGCTATTGAATTTATTCGAACTGTTTCATGTGGTCCACTCTGACCGGGTCTGACGTGACTACACTAAACGTATCGGCATGGAGCTTGCTAGCTTGTAAAAAGCTAATGAGCTTTAAGCCTCAGGGTTCAAAGCATCGGAAAAAAGTAACGGCTTATAGTCCGGAAAATACGGTAATTTCTTAATTGTGGTCTATGATCTGAAGGTAACAAAGTCATGAACCAGCACCTTTGAAGAACTTTGAATAAGATGCTACATCTTCTGTGCTCACAGTGCCCCCTTGTGTTACTGTTAGCTAGCATACAAACATGAACACGGTAGCAAAGTTATTCTTAAAGTCCTGGAAAGTCCAACCAAGCAAACCAACCAGTGACATCACAGTGACTATGTCCATCTCTTAGTATCTGTCAGAAAAGTGTTTTGAGGAAGAAATACTGCATATTTCTTGAGAAAAAATTATGTATTTGTAGTAAACTGAATGCTAGTGGATGTGATTTACTGTTTTGGAAGTGTACACTAAAGTGACTGAAAGATTTCTGTTTTGTTTGGGTAATGCTCCCATTGTTGAGGCACAGGTATTGATGCACGACACCACATTACGTTTCATTATACACAAGTCATTGTTCTTCAATTCATCTGCTATTACAATAAAGTACAAAGCGGCCCCAGAGCTTTCCCAGCGCTCTGCCTTTTAATCACCCGCTGTAGCTACATACTGCTCCGCTGATACTGTGCAGCTGGCTCGGTTAATATATTATAAAGATGGTACAGCCTCCGTGATGCCCAGCCGCTAATCTGCTGTGGGGATCCCTGCCTCAGAGGCTGCATTATTTATAGGTGAAACAGGAAGTAAAATTAAAATGTTACGTAAACTGCATGACACATATAGAGCCACACAGCGTCCATCATGCCATGCAGGTGCTGTACTGAAAATGATTTTTCTTTTGTTGGTTTGCCGAGGTTTACATGCAGCAGCATTTTACGGTCCTTCTGCTTATATCCATAAAAATATATCCAGCGTAAAAATGCTTTTGGCCACAGTGTGTTTATATGTGTGTGTGTGTGTGAGCTGCTGTCATACTCTAGGCTACATTTTGGGACAAATTTTTACACTTCACACTAGTTAATTGGGTAAGTCTGGGATAATTGGGGCCAAAATTAGGTGTACCTCATTTGATTCCAGTACTGTTGCACAGAGGGCAATGAAAAATGGCTTCTGCCCTAATTGGGGTTAGGTTCAGGTGTGTGTGTGTGCAGATGTGTGCACTGAGACATTTCACAGACTATATGAAAAGGTGTCGGCAATCAGCTTTATCCCTCAAATTTAAGAGATCAAACAAGTCTTGACCTAATTTTGACTCTTTTAGCCCTAATAAGCTTCTTTACCCGGCGCAGAATCCAACCAGACATATTCTATCTCTGCTCGGTAGTTATATATTTATTTCTTTTTTAAGACTAAAGCAAGTATGTGTCATCAGTCCAAAAAAAAAGAAAAGAAAAGTCTGTAACATGTTTGTAAAAATAAAAAACTGGAACACAGCAGAAGGCTTCATTGTGCCCCCACCACCAACCCCGACTGTGTATACAAATGACCACTTCAGACACGCACATATGCTCACGCACAAACACCCAAACACCCCAGACTGTCAACACAAACACGCGCTCGGAGACAATAAACTGACCAACTGTCCCGCTGTCTGTTTAGCCGTGTCCACTGTAAAGGAGACCACGGCTCGGGCCAGTTTGCAGGACAAAAGGCAACAGAAGTCGGGGAGGTGGGCAGTGGGAGAGCTGTGTTCTTGCTAATAATGGGGAGGAGGGTGCTGGCATTCAACCTCGTGGACCAGGGCCATGGAAACAGATGTGAAGGAGGGTTTGGGTGGCGGTGGTGGTGGTGGCGGCAGAGAGCTGGGACTCACTGAGAGTGATTTGGAGCCAGAGAAAGGCAAAGAAGATAAGAATTAGAAGGCAATAGGACGGAAAATAGATGATAGTCAAGCAGAGATATGGAAAAGGTAATGCAGGGCAGAGAAGGGGAAACGATAGTCACAGCTGCTGAGCAGACAAAAAGGAGAGAAAGTAGCTGCTGCTGCTGCTGCTGCTGGTGTAAGTTTTTAGGCAGGAGCAACTAATATATTAGTGTAGAAAAAAAATAAATAACAGAGGTTCAAACCGAGACGGAGGGAGGAAGGAGTGAGCTAAAGAGAAGCTGTGAAAGGAGGTCTTTGTTTCCCATAGTGCTCTGTTATGAACCATCCATTCTGAATGGTGAGGGCAGCTAGCCACCACACACACACCTACACACATAGATGACAGAGCACAATCACACCTCTCTCCCATTCTCCCCGGTCTCATCTCTCAGCTCATCTCCTACCACTTTCTTACACCCAGCAACCGCCAATTCACACACACACACACACACACACATAATCAGCAGATAGTTCTCTTGGTTGTGGCGAGCATGCCTCCTCGTAGTCTTATCTATCTTATGCAATGCTGTGTAATAGTGTGACCATTATGGAGCAACCGCGGTGACGGCTGCACTGGGTTAGTGGGAGCAAAACTGGCAGCAATCCCTAATGCCTCCATCGCTTTGGCTTGGCCTATTTTCTCAGCCTTTGTACTTCTTTCTGTCTCACACTCCTTTAGCCGCACGCTGCCATTAAAGTCAGAGGCTGCTCACATGTATACGTGCTGTTATTGAAGTCGGAGGCACTTATCGGGGAGGGGAGTTTGACTTCTCTCATTTAAATAAGAGGTGCTTTATAAGCCGCTGCTTTTGTAGACGCTTGCTTATTGGTGCTTATCTGCGGAGAGTTACAGTGGAGTTGATTCAGAGCGGATGGTGCAGCGAACGTTAATAGTGGGAAAATGTGCAATTTGGTGAGAAAGGATGTCAATGTGTGTTTGTGTTGAATTTTTTTTTAACCCTTTAACACGTGAGCTTGCAAATTTCCACCTGGACTTTTTAGGTTTATTGTGATTTCAAATGTAACATGCAAAATAAAACTTTATTAACAACAGCTGACATTCATGTGTGTTTGCAGTGTTTTTGTTCAGTAAAATCAAAATATGTTTGTGTGTTTTTCTGCTGCTCTTGCTTCATCATCACTGTTACTACACTAGTACAACATGTGGTATATATGGTGCTTTTCCACCAGCCTACATGGTACCTAATAATACCTGATAAAGCAAGCTTTATTTTATCATTGTAGCATGCTGCACACAGTACAAACACAACGAAATGGCATCCTACAAACACAGGGCCCCCTCTGAACAATCCACACACACATAGGGGACCCACAACATGCATAGAGGGGGGATAGGGTTGATCCAGCACACCCTGGAGCATTTGGGGGGGGGGCTCAGTGCCTTGCTCAAGGGCACCTTGGCAGTGCCCTGGAGGTGGACCGGCCCCTCTCCAGCCACCAGTCCACACTCCGCATTTTGTCCAGGCTGGGACTTGAGCTGGCGACCCTCCAGTCCCAACACACTGAGCCACTGCCGCCCCACTACCTGCTCTCCTCAGTTGCTTTTCCATCACAGGAAACCAGAAAGTCCTTCAGGAAGTCCCTCCTCCCTGTAGCCGGTCATCAGGTGAAGGAGGAGGAAGTTGATGATCTTCATGTTTCTACTGTTGTGGCGTCACAGAAACAGTTTGAGGATTGTTTCAGGTGAGAAATTAGTTGTTTTTACTTCAAATGTGTTTTTCATTCATCAAGTTAGAGCCTGGTTAAAAACTTGCTCCGATGTTTTTCGGAGACCTCCATCAGCTGTTTGACCGACTGGGCACTCAGAGCTCACGTTTTGTTTGTTTTTTCAGCTTTTAAATAAAACTTTAACGTTGCACTAAAGCCTGTTATTGTAGATTGAACCGGTCTATGTATGGGGCATTTACAGTGGTACCTACTCGCTTTGCTTCGCCTCGGATCGCTCAGGCTAAGCCCCCTACGTTGCATTTACATTGCCTCGGATAGTCCCTCCTCTGTGTAGTTGGCCATCATTCGTGACGTCATCTTTTATGCGATTCTTTCATTTCTGACCGCGCCGTCCAGCTCCCGCTGAATTTTCTCATCGGTGACTAATGACAGAAAGATTTGCACCTCGTCCTGAGTCCATGGGGCAAGATTTTAGTACAGGTGCCATTTCTCTTCTTGTTGTTATTTCAAACACGTCT
>OOFC01029843.1:7593-18570 GCA_900323345.1 Pseudochromis fuscus | reverse complement strand
TTTCCAATCCCAGCCTCGTACACCTCCATCCTGGAGCAACATCTGGTCCACAGCAGCCCTCCCAGAGCAGTAGCTGCTCTACTTCAGCCCCACATAAGAACCACCACGCTCATTAATGCATAAAGTATGTACCCAGACATAACTGAGATCATGAAAGACTGGTTATGTATTATCTAAATGTAAATATATTGTAAGCAATACAAGATGTGTAACAGTCATTAACAGCTGGACATTAACCACTGAACAGCCAGAGACAAGACAAGATAAATAAGTTTCAAATAAAGAAAAATTAATGAATAGAATAAATAAACTGAATATAAATAAAATTTCAGCAGTTAAGTGCAAAAAATCATGTAAACAGCACAAACTTCACTGAAGCTTGAAAAGGCACTAAAGTAACTGACTTTTAACCAGCTTTGTATCATTACAACATCAGTAGAAAAATGTAAACAGTCTGTAAACAGTCCTGCACAAACTCTCTTCAGTCATCGGGCTCCCTAAAGCTAGCGTTAGCTGCAGCTGTAATGTCCCCAAAGCAGCAGTAGTAACAGAGCAGCAGACTTACTGAAACACTGACACTGTGTCATTTGGTGCTATCACTGTACCAAGTCAAGTTATCATCTGGTGGGTGCCACAACATCACTGCTAATCAACATCAGGTCTGAAGCCTCTATTGACACTTTTCCGCTGGTACCTATTCGGCTCAGCTCGACTCGACTCGACTCGCCTCGCCTCGCCACGCCACGGCTCAGCTCGACTCGACTTGACTTAGTTGCGTTTCCAATACAGAAAACAGTCTCTGTAGCCATCAGACGAAGGAGGAGAAAGTTGATGAAGTAATCTTCAGAGTTCTACTGTTGTGACGTCACAGAAAGCAGCTTGAAGGTGAGAAATGAGTTGTTTTTACTTCAAATATGTTGCTGTGCAGTGATGAGGCAGTGACGGCAGGGAAACATTTATACCTGCAAGCCGACAGTCTGCACGGTTAAAGTCAGAATAACAAGTTTCTACTTTATGGGGAAAACACTAAATAGATCGGTTCAATGTACAATAACAGCGCTTTACTGCAAAGTTAAAATTTTATTTTAAAACCTGAGCTCTGACCATAGACTGTATAATCTTTATATACAGTCTATGGCTCTGACCACCCGGTCGGTCAAACAGCTGATGGAGGTTGTAGCTAGAGCTCATATCTCTGAAAACATCGGAGCACGGTTGTAACCAGGCTCTAACTTGAAAACAACTCATTTCAAAAGGTGAGGAGGTACCAGTGGAAAATCGCCATATGGTCCAAAAGTGGCCGCTTCACTACACAGAAAATGAACAGGAAAGTCAAAGTTATGTCACAAAACCATGCTGATGTGTATCTTTGCGCATTTTTCAGTGGTTATACAGAAATTCTGGACCTTTTCTAGTAGGTATACGGCGTATACCTGCGTATCACGTAGACTACACCACTGGCCCCAACGCTCTGCCAGTGATTTGTTGAAAAACTGTTTTCTTCATAAAACAATCAACAATGCAATTATTAATTTTTAATGTGTTTTTTCACTTTCTTTTCATTTTCTGAATAGGACATGGAAACAGGCCAACGTGAAGGTGTGCTGTGTGGGTTTGTGGAATTAAGTTTGAGGTGGGGGGGAAATACATACTAACACTAATTTACATAAATATATGTGTCTCCTATTGTAATAGTAACAAACATTATTACCATGTTTGTCTGCCAGTCAACCACTGAGAAAATAAATAATTGAAAAACGCTGTCTCCCTGAGAACGAGTAAAGAGCAGTTTGATTTGTATGCAGTCTCAGGTTTGTGTTGTCTAGAAACTACAGACAGCCTCCAATTCTCCACAAAGCAAAATCTAAATTACTGATGTATTTGCAGGATAACATTTCAGCACACATGGAAAACTCATCTGACTTTTAGGAATAAATGAGAATTAGGAATTTGTGTGAGTAGTATCATTTGTACACTGTTAATGAAGTTTAGTTTTAGAGGTGATTTCAAAACATAGCTCATGAAAAGGTGTGGGCACAGTCAGATAACTAAAGGATATGACTGAAGGGCAACCTAACCTCGGAAAATCTTATTGTTGGTGACCTACAGAGGTGTAAAAATCACCTGCTTGCTTCAGTGTTGTACAGGTGTAGCACTGCCATAAAGTGTATATAGAGTGCACGAAGCTAACTTGATGCCACCTGTGAGTTTGTGGTATTTTGAAGCCGGGAGTTCAGCATTTGATGAGCCTCCAAACCATCTGTAAATCACTGGACAACAGACCTGTCAATCCAACTAACTACTCCCCTAAATATTCCTCTTTTTGAAGCCTAATGTCTCTCATGATGAAATTATTTTCAGATGGACCACCAGATCACTAATAGGATGATTTAAATTTATCTAAAGACATCCCAATTACTGAATATATGAATATATTGACTGAATATTTCATCATTAAATATGAGCATTTTAAAATTGAAGTCAATTGGCGCAAGAGCATCTAGTGGCCATCAATGGTGTTGTAGTTTTTTGAACTTCTGCATTGGCTTCACTGTTAAGACCCCCCTGGTCTCCTGCATGAATATCAGCCACCTGCAGACCCTCACTTCACCTCATTAGATGAAGGACACAGCACCGGGAACACTGGATGTCAAATGCAGAATTATCCAGTGCAGACATATTACAGAGGATAATAGGCTGGCCCTCAGTGGGGTTACTGAAAAGGATTTCTTTAACAGTAGAAAAGCAGACTTTGAAAATAATGCATTTCCTAATATGTTCCAGAAGTTACTATAGTCTTGGCCCAAGATATTGGAGAAATCAATTTAATTATTATAACTTTACTTTCTTTAACTTGTGTTAAAGTAAAACACCCACAGACTCTTTTGATACATTACTGTTGAATAAAACTTACTTTCACATTGTGTCTGATGCCATGGCCCATGTCTGTGCAGCTGTATCCAGTGTTGCAGCGACTCACTTTAGACAGTCAAGGTTCATCAAGTCAAATCACAAGAACAAATTCAAGTCAGGCTGGAGCGTAGACTGTATAAAGAAATAGACGATGCAAGCGGGGCTCAAAAATGAGGCCAATGTGGAAGTGCAAAAAAACAGTACAAAACTCCAGATGGCCTCCAAAAAACTCTGCCTGCAACTGACTTGAATTCAAAAATCCTCATGAAATACTCAGTCAATAAATTTTTCCCACAAGTTATTCTGATGTCGTTAGCTAAAGTTAACTCTTACTGGTCTGGTGGTCCATCAGAAAACAAAAAATCCTAGTTTAGTAGATATCAAGCTTCAAAAAGAGAGCAATTCAGGGACGTGGGTAGTTTGATCGGCAGGTTTCCAATGACACTGGTACTGAGGTCGAGTCACAGACACACTGAGCAGCGTCCTCCAGTTCAAGTGTTAGACCCGCCCCTTCCCTCCTCCCTTCATATCCAAAACTGGTCTCTTCTGGCTCCTAACAACCAACATGGCGACGTTCAAACGCTGAATTTCTGTCTTTAAAATGAGTCCACAAAACATTTCTATATACAGTCTATGGGTCGGAGGGAGAGAACTGAGAGAAATATCTTCTTGTACCAGATTCATGACCATAGCACGGTTGATCAAACAACTTTGTACAAAAGGAAATAAAATCAAGGTGTAGAGGCAATTGGAGTTTTAAAAAAAACAAACAACAGGTCAGTGTCATCAAATTAAACCTTGTAGCAGTTAAAACAGTGTGTTCCTTCATTTTCTTGTTTTTTCAGATGTTATTATCATATTCTAGCTGTTACACATCCCATCGCTGTTAGTTTATTTGGCATGAATCCACTTCCACTGTTCTTAAAATTGTGTGTAAAAAATATAATTTACATCTTGGACAGCTTGATTTATGCTGTCCTTACTGGGAGGTTATTGGTGCTCAGTAAAAACCACTATTAATAATTCAATCTCCCCAGTTTTGCCCGCTGCCTGCTGCCATAGCTCAGTGCGGTTCAGGCTGCATCTATGTGCTGTCGGGATGCTGAGCAGGCAGACCAGTCCAGGGCTTGATTGTTGTTTTTGTTTGTTGTTGCTTTTTTTTTACTATTGATAGAGAAAAAAACTAACATGTTACAAAATTTTTCTTTAATTTTCTTTGATTTTCGATATTCTCTTTGAGATATGCTAACCATAGGCTCTATGCACGCAGCGGTGTGACGTATTTTCCGGTAAAATGGATGGAGGATGACCACTTCCAGGTCCACTGCTTTCAGTGGTGTGGTCGTCTCTCCGGTCGTGTGTTTCAGTGACAAAAGTTAATAATTACATATTCTTTATTCGTTTGTTTGTTAGTTTATGTACTCATGCTCGTGTATGTGCGTTGTTGCGTTTTATTATGACGGTCAAAAAAGGGAAGTTTTACTTTCAGAAAAGAGAAGACAGCGCAGCTAGCCACCACTGCTGCGTCCCAAAATGCACGGCATCAGCTAAGTGTAACTCCATTCTGAGTTTTCACACGTTTCCAGAGGATGGTGAATTACAGAAGAAATGGATGATTAATATAAGAAGAGACAAATTCTCTGCGACAGATGCCACGCGAGTGTGTAGCAGGCATTTTACAGCAGCAGATGTAATACAGCCTTGTTCCTAGACCAGTACAAACTTTTACAAGGGTTTTCAAGATGAAACTTGGTAATGTTTGACACTTTTGAAACAACAGTTTACAACAGTGACACTTATGACACTGATCCTGTGTCCTACTCTCAGCTGATGAGGTGCCTCTCCCTTCTTCATCGAGCGGTAACACCAGGCTCTAACTGTCACCTCGCCTGTCAGTCCACATTTACCTGACACTTAAAGAAAATTACAAACATGGTGAATGACACACATTTCTTTAAAATATACAGACGTAAAATAAATATGCTACAATCCGGTTGTAAAAAAAAGTATTTTGATACGTCCGTGCTTTGCTAGTTAGCATTAGCACAACTTACCTTCAAAGTTACACAAATACGATGAAACGTAGAATTTAAATCCTTTCTCCATCTTGCTCAGTGGTGTAGAGCTACACAGGTGGACCAGGCGTCTGACATCGTTTACAGTGACTCTTGGAAGTTCCAGCAAACACCTCGTAAATACTAAGGGCTAATGCACTGCTATAGGTTGTGTCAGAAAGAATAACCTATGGTGCTGAAGTTGAAGAACCTCTTAGCTAACTAGCATGAATAAATTTAGATAACAGAAAGAAAAGAAACCAGTGACATAAATAGCAGCTGGGAAAGTGGAACCTTTTACAGTTTAGGGGATGTTTGCCTTCAAGAGTTGATGAGGCCTTTTTTTTAATGAATACATTATATTTATTTTCTGCTCATTATCATTGTAAGTTCAGAAATGTTCAAAATTCTCCGGGTACTCCAGTTTCCTCCCACAGTCCAAAGACATGCTTGTTAGGTGTATTGATTGGTCTAAATTGCCCATAGGTGGGAGTGTGAACGGTTGTTTGTCTTTGTGTTAGGTGTACCCCGCCTCTTGCCCTTTGACAGCTGGGATAGCCTCCAGCAGACTCATGCGACCCAAGTGTGGAGAAGGTAGTAGATGACTGACTGACGAAGCATATCACCAGATTCTGGCATGAAGAATTTTACACTTATTTGAACAGCTAATACTAGATTTAGGTGAAAATTTAAATCTTTTCCTGATATGTGTTTTATCATGTTGCTACATTATTTTTTGTAGAATTTATTCAAATAACTGTTTTGAAGAGATTGTTTACAGGCTACAGATTTTTAATGATCTCTCCCCCAAACATCTGCTAACTGGCACAGGCTTGATCAAGACAGTGTTGCTACTTCACCACAAGATGGAAACAGTGTTCAGTCTATAGCATCTGTACAGCTGGGTTATACCATGAGAGGGATTTACACCATTTGAGTGCTTTTTTAGTTTGTTGACGTAGTGCCTGCCAATATGATTTTAAACACTGCTGATATGATTTCTTAAATGACAAATGCAACGATTATTTTAACTTGTCAAACATCAAAAAACCTTGTAAATTGTCAAATCTGGTTCACCCAACTCCCAACTCCAAATCTATGTAATTGCAAGAATGTTGTTGTGTCTTTACAGTGGAAAGTCAACTTGCATCAACTCTATTTCGCAGAAAACTGAAAAAAAAAAGTATAATAAAACTGATTTAGGAAGCACTTCAGAAGTACACAAACCAAAAACAACAACAACTATTTTTAGAGCCATTAAAGACGATATAGAAAACTTCCAGTGTAATCTGGGTCTGTGTTGAGGTTAGAAGCACCCAGAAAACCTTCAAAGGGATCCTTCAGTCAGAGAAGTTTGATATCTATCTCTGCTGGAAACAAGTGCTGGCAGATTTTGAAAGAAACCCTCCAAAGAAAGGCTTGCACAAGGCATTGCAGCGAAACTAGCAAAGACCTCCACTGGCTTGTTTCAAAGCAGTGGTTCTCTACCGAGCTGCCTTTCAGATCCTCATCCTGTCATTATCCAAAGCTCGCAACCAGACCAGAGATGGGGGCAAGAATGGATGTTGACTGGTGAGTTGAGAAATCTTCACAACAGTCCAGTACAGTGGTAGATCATTGCCAGTGGAATACCACTGGTGATATTTTCTGGTTTGATATCTTGATTTTTTATAACATCATCCACTATGTTCTTGCATCATTTCTCGGCCTTTCATTAATTGACATCAGTCTACTGTAAAATCTAAAACAAGCAGAATTGTTCACAGCTGAGCATTCACAGAAATATTTTCCCAGATGCTGATAAAAGACTAGAACCATATGTCAACAAAATCAGAAGTGAATCATGACACACCAGGAGGCGTGTACAAATATTTTGTAACACTTTATTTCATAGTTTAAAAAAATAAAGTTCAAGGCAAACCCAATAAAGCCTGTGGCAAAATGCAGTGTTTGAACAGTTGAACTCTTTTAAACAATAAACAATAATTGAAAGCTATACAAGCCTCCTGGTGCACACTGTGAGGAGATGAATATTCTTTATCGTGAGTGTGTAGTTTTGTGGTTTTAGGATACATTTGTACTTTTAAGAAATGATAAATCAATGGCTTCATCTTCTCTGCTGAACAGAAATACACCACTGAACTCCAGTATGGCAACAACAACAACAACAACAACAACAAAAGCAGAATCACTTAATATCCAAGATCGGTACGTGAAAAAGAATGAACCTTCATCTGAATACACACAAATTCACATATTTGCACACACAATCACTCCAGCGCCACACTGTTTCCCCAGTCTCCATACACACTTAATAACATCATTATATGTATCATGCTGTGTTTGACATACTTTGGCCTTGTCTAATTTCCATCTCACTGAGTTCAAATACTGCACCTCAGTTGTATGGGGTTGGTACACATGAATATATATATATGGATATGTAACCGCCTGCGTGTACACACAGACTTTAAAGAGATGTAGTCAAACACAAACACAAAAATGTACACCTTAGGTGGCCCAGCTCACAAACTTGATGTTCGTTGTGATTGGTAACGACCCCCGATGTGACTCTGATACACAGTGTGTGTGTGTGTGTGTGTGTGTGTGTGAGGCAATACATTTGGATGTGAGCAATTCCTCTGTGTCTGTGTATTTATAAGTGCATTTCAGTGGCGGTTTTTTGACCTTGTGAGTCTAAAAGAAATCCTGTGCTGCTCACATCCCCCCAGTGTGTCAGTGCAAACCCATGGAGCTAATTAATTTGATTTGCCTAAGTAGACGCTGAGGTTTAAATACTGTCAGAAAAGAAAAGCTTTTATGATAAAGCGTAGAGTAAAGGTGATAGATTTCTTCATCAAAAATCAATTAAACTACAATCGAGCCACCTCTTGGGTTATTGGGACCCGGAGATTGACAAACACCCTCTTCATTCAATGTAGAGACTGCACAATACCACTACAATTTCACAGTAGTAGAATAAACTAGGAAAGACTAGAACAAACTGCTTCAAGTCTGCATAATTGATTTCTAATAAATAAGTGATGATGCAGAGGTGAGGAGGATACGGATGCTCGTGTCCTCATCTTGGCTTGTACAAATGCACTCTCATGTTAATAAGACATTGATTTCGACATCACTAAATAATGGAAATATTCATTAGCTGTCAGCATAAAACTACATAATGGAGGTGGGAGAGAAAGCGAGTGTGAGAAAGTCTGGAGGTTTCAGCTCAGGTCAAACAAAAGATAAGAAAATGCAACAAGCATGGAATAAGACTAAAAGGGGTGAAATGCAATATTCAAAGTAGTTGTATTAAGTGCCCAGTGCAATTTGGAGATGATGGGAACTATCATCCAAGGAATAAGGCTTAAAGTCAGTCAAAGGTCCTGGCTGACATTAATCATACAGTGTTTCTGGGACTAATGAGTCAAGTTAGAAGAGTTGTTAATTGAGTTTCTTAACGAAAGGCAGGATGTAAATAATTTTTTGTCTCCTTTTGGTTGTTGCCTCAGTTCTGTATGTTCTGTCTGAAGCCACAGTCACTTTGAAGACCGCATTATTACAGCATTATGTTGTTCAAGCCGCTTATGTAAAATTACCATGTTTACGCTCAATGGCATCGCGCCAACGCTGCCTCCTGTTTATGCTCTAATTTGCAAACAGCAAATACATTTTAGCAGTAATGCATTGCCATCCAGAATCCTTTGGAAAATATTTAGTCAACACTCACTGATGAATGAATAAATATAGAAATGTGATGGGGCAACATATGAGTAACATCTGTCTGTTTAACACAAAACAAAACAATAGCACTGAATAAAAACTCAACATTATTTTCTTATAAAGGAGGGACTTTTTGCCTGGCTGGTTTAGACTACATTATTTGTAGGTGCACCTAAAAAAGGCAGCTATCTGTAGTTTAACATTCACCATTTCCTGTCTTCCACTTCCTCCTGTACATTAAACAGTTGGCATCAGTAATGTGTTTCACCATTGTGGAGACAGGTTATTTTTTTACATCACTTTTGCAAGGCAGGATCAGAATAATAAAGACAAAGATTAATCAGTTTTCTTGATATTTATACTGATATGGATTCAGTGTATGAACTGTTACACTAATGCAAAGCAAAAATGATATCAGCAAATGGTTTGTAAAATCCAGGAGTTTGGCATTTGAATGTCACCATGTGGTTGGTTTGAAACCAAAAGTGACCAAATTTGGATATGAACGGAGGAAGCAGGTCTAACCCTTGAATCTGAGGATGCTACCCAATGTGTATGAGACTTGAGTTCAGGTCTAGTCTCATTGGAAACCAGACCTGTCAATCAGTTTAACCACACCCCTAAACATTTTTGAAGCTGAATATGTATGACACAGAATAATCCTCTAAAACATCAAACTAACCACCCCCCTCAATCTTTGTCTTTTTGAGGCCTGATATAGAGAAATGATTTTCAGATGGACCAACAGATCACTGCCAAAAAAGGCTGACATCAGAATAACTTGTTTCAGAGTATTTCATGATTAAAAATGTCAGTTTTTATAATTGAAGTCAATTGGTGGTGAAGTTTTTTGAAGCCAGCATCGAGTGGTCATTGCACTTCCGCCTCATTTCTGAGACCCAGTGGCAATGTTAATTTCTTCATACCGTCTGTGTGTTTTAGTCCCTACTACTGGCTCACTCTTCATTGTTTTCGTTAACACATTGCCCATTTTAAGTAACTGGGATTTTCAGCATTTTTTCAGACAGGATCCATCCAGTGATCCAAAATGCACTGCTTTGTTTCATGGGTAATACTCTGTCTCTCCAAAAAATTCATCGAGATGCTCCCAGTCTGCAGAGAAACAGACTGTTTCCTGACAGCCAGCATGTTGAGCTGAGCAGCATCCAGGGGTAAGGACAAATAATGTCAGGACCCTCCCAACTGGCTGAGTGGAATTTACAAAATTTAATGCCCCCTGTCACGCTCACCTGGAAAGGGGAAGGGGACAAATACCAGACAGTCAGGAGGGACCTCTGAAGGGCACCAGGCTGAGAATGATTTGACATGGTCTTATAAGTAGCAGCTCAGGTGCATCATCTGTCTAAATTTGCTTTCTAAAGCTCTAATATGCTTGGAAAACAGAAAACGTGCACAGTTCCTTACCTGATGGTTTATTTTATACAACATGCAGTTTGATCTGAAATGAGCTTTTTCATGTATATGAACAATCAGTTCACAGGCTTCAAAATGCATGTTTAATTGATACGTTGTCAGAGAACAAGAGTTAGTTAGCTGGTGCGTGAAGCATCTCAATGAAACAGAAATAGCTGGCCAGGTATTAGGTTAAAATATCACACATTCCTGTAACATAACACTGGTGAAAGCTGAGAATGAGATAAAAGGTGGGTCCAAGTAAAAAGACCCACCTTCATCAGCAATAATTCATCAAAACAGATTTTAAAATGTTGTATTTTACATTTAGTCTTGCTCTTACTAACATGATTTTGTTAGTTTGCTTCCCCAGCACTTTCCAATCATTTTGGCAAACTGTCCACCGAGGGGGTTATATTCACCCCTGCATTTACTTGTCCATCTGACATCCATCCATCCATCCATCCATCCATCCCTCCCTAGGGACATTACAGAAAAACTACTGAACAGATCTTGATTAATTGTTTTTTTGTTTTTTATTTTACCCAACATCAGACATATTTTGGTGAAGATCAGTGGGTGGGATGCTGTCTGGCAGCAATTCAGTTCTCATTTTACCAATTTTACCAAAGTTTAACCAAGGCGGTGTTGCCAATTCACCACAAGAAGACAACAGCATTCAGGGTTGATAGATAGATATATAGATGGATACTTTATTAATCCCTTGGGAGATCCCTCAGGGAAATTGGGGATAGCATCAGTAAAGTGGGATTATGCCTTGGTGGTGTGTGCTCTCTGATCACTTCTAGCTCTGTATATTTTTTCTTTTTTTTTCTCCCTTTGACTTTTTGCTTCATTTGTACACACCCAG
>OOFC01029842.1:0-14420 GCA_900323345.1 Pseudochromis fuscus | reverse complement strand
GAGCCTCCCCCGCTTCTCCTGAATCCTCGAAACCCTCCCACTCTGTCGGCGCTGACCTGCAGAGGCGGTCAGAGTGTTCCTCTCGGTGCTTCAGAGCTCCAGAAAAGCATCAATTCAGCTGTGCTCTCTGACTCAGCCGCCGAAGACAGAATGAGGCGGCTCACACTTTGCATGTCGGAGTTAAAGGGCACGCTGTGTGCTGTACGCAGGGACCGGAAAGTAGCAGGAAAACTGTAATTGCCCTTTAGAAAACCACATGCATTTAAAAACAAACATAAAAACCAAGACAGGAGTCGAGATGCTTCTGTCTTGTTGGAATCAAAGATGCAAGGTTGAAACGGTGGCATAGTGAAATTCCTGAATAATTAAATAATCCTCAGGCGACGTCTATTAGTCCTGATCCAGTACTGTACGCTGCATGTCACGCTGCTGCACTTATCTCCGTGTGCGTTTTTAGTCAGATTTTGAAGAGGATGTTAACCCTCAGTCCCAACCGGATGCACAGGCTTAGGCTTTCCCCGTCTGTGTTTTTTGGGGTACGTGGGAGTCATGGAGGTCACAGAGGAAAAAAAAGTTGCAAGGGCTTCAACGTGAGATGTCCTCGCCAACACAAATGAGATTTTGGACGCGAGTGCTTCGTAACGGTCGTACTGATGACATGCGACAGTCTTGCAGCAGGTGCGCGGGCGCCACACTGGCTTACTTTGTACATTGTGAGTACGTCCACCGTACTCCACATGTGCAGGAAACTTGCTCCCACCGTGCGTCCTACTTGATGAAAGACTGACGGTGCTCTCAAGTCCCACGACCACAACAAAACACAATCTGCACACTGTGTCCTCACTAAAAATTCGTTGAGTTTGTTGATCAGGATCAACATCCTCCGTACGTGCTTATGGTCGGTCTACGGGCTCAAAATTTTGCAAGATGCACTTGCATAGTCTTTGAGTTTGTAGGCACTTTTGTGCGTACAAAGCTCGTAGAAGGAGGACGACTGGTTTTATCCCTTTTATCATGTTCACATCTGCTAATCAGCACTAAACCAATGCACAGATGAAGCTGATTGAAATGTGTTTAGTATATTTAATCTGAACTAATAAAACAACATAAATAAATAAATAAATATTTTGGAGAAGAAACATTTGTGCAGCCTGGATATTTAACAGTTAACAATGAGACTCAGCCACAGCCCCCTGGAGCGTCCACATGCCGCGTTTTGTTGTTTATTGTTACAAGGAAACTTCTCTGCAGGGATGAATAAAGTTTTTGTGATTCTGATTAAGGGATCAAAGTCATTACAATTTATCCTGAAGGGGAGAATAAAGTCGGCAGAAAATTTCATGGCAATCCATCACGAAAACAAAAAACATTAAAGTAGGCGAAGAAGCGTCATTAAAATCATTAGTTGTTCATCCTCTGGGTCCATGAAGGTTTTTCCCATCAAGTGGTTGTAGAAACGATTTATTCTGGATAAACTGTGGAGGCACTGAGGATCAGTTTATTGATTTATTCACACAAAGAAAAGTCTTCTCCAACCCAGTCAATAAAAACCATAAACTGAAAAAATGGACGTATCCACCAGGTCTGCAAAAAGTGCAATACCATCGGACCCGCCTCCTCACTCCGCCCTACTTATCCAAATATGGTCCAACTTCCGGCGAAAAAAAACCCAACACGACCCGAGTCCACAAACCAACGGGTGATGTCATGTAGCTTTGTCCATTTCTTATATAAAACAAATGTGTAAAATGAAACATGGTGCAGAGGTGCAGTACAGCTTCCAGCCAGTGGTGGCAGCACTGAGCAGTGAGCTACCAGACAGCTGTTGGGTGGTGAAGAAGCAGAACTGCATGACCTTTGATTGTTTTTGTTGCAGTAAGTTGGGTTTTTAATACTTTAGATATTATTAGAAGATTTACTACCAATGTGTGACTTGTATTTTTAATCAATCGGGTTCATTGAGGTCCTGGATCAGTGCTGAAAAAAAAAAAAGTCCACTGTGCTGAGGAGTTGCCTCTAGATTGTGCGTGACTTCTAAGAAAATCGAAGCCAAACTGAGAGAAATATTAGATTTACGTCATTACGATCTAATGCAATTGGCCTATGATCAGAGTTCCCATCTCGGCTGTAATGTGATTTGCTCCTCGACAACCAGCTCCTCACAATTCGTCGTCTCCGCTTGGCTCAGCAGTTCCAATTCGACCTTTTACAAGGAATCGATGGCGAGATGTGGCTCCTGCGTCCATGTGACGCTGCGATAAGTCAGAAATTAGAAAAACTTTTCCCACTTACAGACTCCCAGGAGTAAACTCATTAGTGGAAAGAAGCTGCTCTAAATATAAAAAGATGTTCCTCGTTGTTGGGGAATAAACATGGGCACTGAGGCAGGGAGGTTTGAAGAAGTTTTTAGAGGAGATACTTTCATTAAAGTTACTTCTGGAGCTGTACTCTCCTCCTTACTCTTCTTCATTTGCTGTTTCACAAAGTCACTTAATCAATGATCAGATGAAGGAACATACGCAGCACTAATTTCCTCCTTTAGATAATCAGGCGTGTGTTGTTTTCTTGCTCTGTCTCTGTATTTTTAATTGACTCATTTCAGTCTCTGCAGTGATTTACAGACATCACTGCGTTTCAACCTTTCCACCCTATTAAAGTAAAACATTCATCCACAATTCAATGCCAGAGAGCAACGCTGCAGCGCAGTAACAAGATTTCTGTGCAGGTTGCAAACTCCTGATTATGATCTGTCACTGAATGGATGCACAATCGTTCACGCCTGCGTCACTGTGCAGCTTCAACACGTCTTATAAAGCTCTGTCTGTACAATTAGTGCAAAGATGCTACTTTGAGCTGTTGGAGCTCTGCTTCTGTACATCCTCTCAGGTACAGTGTGCAGACTATATGCTGCTCCGGAGACGTATGAATTATTAACGGGCACATTTATCACATTTGGTGTTAATAAATTATACTGGGGACCTGAGGAGCAGCACAGTGTCTGCAGATTTCTGGATCTGGTCTAGTGTGCAGCAGCAGTTTGTTTCACAGTGTGTTTCTATACAAATGCAACTGCAAACGTTAGGAGTTGCTATGTTTCCACAGCTTTGTTTCTAGGTTGTGGAAATACATCACTGCTTTGAAAGGTATCTTAATTCAACTGTATGGTTCAAGGGGTGTGATTTGGAGTCAGTATGCTTTCTGTATAGCAGAGAAAATAAAAGAAATGCATGTGTTTTGTCATTTATATTGAAAAAATTTAAATATTCAAGAGCATAATTGGCCAGAATTTTATCATGACACTTAAGAGCCACCGGGTCTCAACAATTAGGCCAATGTGGATGCGCAAAAAAGTGCAATACCACTGGTGGCCACTACTCATCATCATGTAAGGCTAAGGGGTGTGGTTAGTCTGATTGACAGCTCTGCTCTCCAATGATTTGCAGGTGGTCTGGAGGCTCATTCAGCAGTAAACTCCAGTTTCAAACACACTGGACCGTGGCCTCAGGTTCAAGGGTCAGACCCGCCTCCTCACTCCTCCCGTCTTATCCATATATGGTCACTTCCTGCTCCAATAAACCAACATGACAACATTCAAATGGATTCTGAGTGTATCTGTTGGACTTTTGATGGTAATTTCATTTATTTTTAAATTAAATTGGACCATCACTCATGTTGGAAGTCAGTTTTTAGTAATTTCAACAAAATCCTTGTCTCACCTCCGCTGGCGTACTCCATCACCAGGTAGAGCGTCCTCTCCGTCTCAATAACTTCAAAAAGCTTGACTGGAGGAGACAGAGACACAGACAATTCAGTGATGTGGATTCAGACAAATTCATCGGCATGAACGTGGAAAACATGAAATCACGTGGACCTCAGTGTGCGAGTGTGTCGTGACGATGCAAGCGCAGCAGTATCAGTATTTACTGTACGCTCCCAAAGCTGTGTGTTTTTTTCCTGCAGCAGATCACTGATATAAAAGACTGATGAACGGCTGAGAGCTGCACTGCTAAATATAGACGAGGTGGGATGGAAGACAAAGAGAGAGGGAGATAAAGATAACCAGAGTGTTTGGGCTGCTGAGCGTTTACTATCACCCTTATAATTATAATCACATTTCTGCAGAGGAAATCATGGAGTGCAGGGAGAGGGAATAAAAAATAATTAGCTGGGATTCCCGTCTCCAAAACCAAATGCACCGTGGCAGGACTGTCTGGTGTGTGTGTGTGTGTGTGTGTGTGTGTGTGTGTGTGTGTGTGTGTGTGTGTTTTTAATGGCAGAGGCATGACTGTGTGGTTTCTCCCATAAATCAGAGGAATTAAAGTGACCTTTTCGGTGCATGTTAATGATTACAAACACCACTACAGCTGAGAAATACTCCATTTATAGATGCATCCTGAAGAATGAAAAATAATTAGCAACTGTTTGGATAATTAGTTCATCAGTGAAGTTATTTTAAAATGTGAGGATTTGCTTCTGTGTAATAACTATATGAACTTCGACCATACTATTAGCTGTTGTTTAATGTTCTTGAAATTATACGAAGACATTTTGGAAGATAGATGATGACACGAAGTGAAGATTTATGGGAATATTTATAGATATCATCTCTGAAAGTCATAATTTACCCATCATGGTCGATTTCATGGAGGCTATATATGATGTCAGAGCTTTTCAACCAATCAGATTCAGATTCTGATTGGTTGAAACGCTGTGACATCATATGGGCTCAGTATGTGACTGCATCATAAATGGTCAAATATCCTTCAAGTTGTCAGTATTAAAGTTATCCACCAATGTAAACATGTATGTTCCATTTACTTCTCCTTGAAGTTACAATTAATGTTGATTTTAAGTTACATCTCTCTACTGTTGGTCTTAAAATAATCTGCCCTGTTTGTGTTTTTACATTTCCTGGACCACATCTTAAGTGTTCCATATAAATAAATGATTACCCGATAGTTTTGGAACAACTCACAGAGAAAATAAAACCCCCAGAATCGTCAATAATGAGGATAATAATAATCGTTAAGTCCTGATTGAAACCACTGGTGCCGTTTGTCGTCTGTGTTGGGCTGCCAGGTTCACGTTCAGACTCGGAGCAGCTGAGGTTTCTGTGGCTTCGTGCTGCTGCTGTGGTTTGGTGTTTGTTGGTATTTCCTCTTGCAGAAGCTTTTGCTACTGCTCTACAGCATGTGGCCTCTCTCTCTCTCTCTCTCTCTGTTGTTTATCGATCACTTTCCAAACAACAAAGTAAGATCTGAGCTTCATCAGTTAAAACCCAGCAGAGGACGGTGGTGGTGTTATCTCAGAGCCATCTGATGGGCATTTTATGAAATGTCAAGAATGTGGCGTTTGACCTCAGCTAACAAACATGTCCCTTCATACGACTGCAGTGTTTCCAGAATTCATTTCATTTGAAAGAACGCTCCATCTGCTCCGAGATCTCCTGTGACGTCTGCGTGAATCAGAAGTCAACAAAAAGCCAAACAAATGCTGCTGACGACTTCAAACAAGCCGATGAAGCAGCAGAAGATCACGTAACAGAGAAAAATGGATCCACTTACCTATATTGGGATGATTCAAGATCTTCATTATTCTAACTTCTCTGAAGAGCTGGAAGTGAAAGAGAGAAACGTGGAGGTTAGAAGATGTCAACACTTTGACATTTTAGCTGCCAGGAGTGTTTTGCTGACTGCAGACAAATCAAAACCTCAGCACAGCTCATACAAGAAGTAAAATAAAAGAAGTGACACAAACCACACTGTTTAACCCGGGCAGGTAAAAATCACCATGAAAAACTTGTAGCTGTTTGTCTCTCAAAAACCAGCTCCTACTTGTGGTTAAACCATGTTTGCAGCTGCATGCAGAGGATAAAGTTTGTTACTTATTTAGGAGCCTTCACATACAACATGCTGAAACAATGTCACATGGAAAATGGGGAAAACTAATTGAAAACATTAAGACCCCACAAGGAAACTTCAACACCCTCTGTCCTCAGCAAGATAAAAGCACATCAGGGTTCAGTGGTAAATCAATAATTACAATTATATAACTGATTTCACTCTGTACATAATGAAATCCAAATTAAAGCTGTGGAAATTCAATAATCTGAATGTTTTATACAGCATGAAAGAAAAAAACAAAACACCAACAAAAACTCCTTTTAGCATCTTTTCAATGCAGTTATCAGAATAAAGAAATAACATTAAATTCTTATGAAATAACAGGATTTCTCACATCATCTAAAACTCTGAGATCCTCTGGAAATTATGTTTCATTTGTTACATTTGGATTGAATGATGCTGTTGGATAAAACTGTTGATTTTAACTATAAAAAAATAATCCCTTTTAAGATCAAAACATCAAATTTAAAGATGTTTCAGTAGCTGCAGATTCCCTGTTTTGTTTGATTTTTCCATCATGTTGATGCATCGTTGTGAGAACCTGACTGATTCATCCATCAGTCAAGCTTTAACCTGGAGAATGATGAAACACGTGATCAACGCTGCTGCTCTTACTCTGAAATCCCTCCTGTTGTTGGGCTGCTTCTTCACAGCAGATATATCCTGTGTTCAGAAACCACAACACTGCTCCCTGCGCTCACCACATTTCTGAATCACATGTGATTGTTTGGTCATCGCCTGCACACCATCACAACAACAGGAATCCCTGCAGCAGCGGAGGTCTGACCCCGACTGGATCCAGCTAAACATCCAGCATCAGATCTGCAAACCTCACATTAATAAGACGACACACACGTTCTCCTCCGTCAGCGTTCAGACTGACCAGAGCAGCAGATCTGTGACGGCCAAAAATGCTTTTTAGTCTTCCGCTGTGCGAGGCATAAAGAGCACTGAGTGCTATTTATTATTGATCCACTGTTAACTACACCTCGCTCTCTTTCCTTCCATAAAAATATAAAAAAAGAGGCATCAATCTTTCATGAGGAGGGAGCGACAGCGAGCTGTTAGCTCACTGACGAACAAATCGAAGGACTGAGCTGCCAGAAAACACAGACTCAGAAATACCTTGAAAATGAACAGATACATCCAGCAGAGGAGAGACGACAAGACCAGTAACCACCAAATATTTCATGTTTACACATTGATCAATTATTTAAACCGTCATTTTCCCCAAAATAAACCAGGAACAGCTCAGCAGCACCAGATACAACCGTTTTCTAATATTATTTTGACAAATCATGGAGCTGAGACATTGTGGATTTTATAAAATATATCCTCTAACTACCCAGCTGTTCATTAGAAACATCCATGAATCTATGAAAGAAAAAAAAAGCCATATTATTTATGTTGTTTGAAAAACAGACAATAAGAAAAAAATCTGCAAAAAAATCTTCTGTTTTAAAAATATAAAACAATGTTTGACATTGTTAATTTCCCTACAAATTAAATATTCATATCCTTTCATGCTGATCAATAAATCAACATTGCACAGGCTTTTCTTCTAACTTTAACACATCGAACTGTGTAAACATCCTGCTGAGACACTAAATCCTTGTAGATTTGTGCTTTCATGTTGCTTTGAATAATATATCATAAAATATATGAATGTATTGATTATTTTTTGAGAAAATAAGTGAACAATACGACCGACGTGTGATCTTAGGAAACACACAAGGCCTCAATCTTCAACACCTTATGAAGATAACACACACACTGCTGTTTGATAAACGATGACCGAGAACGAAGGTTCGCTGATGAACTCGAACCCACCGATGAACCCTTCTGCCCCGAACCCATGACTGCAGGTTTGTGCCTGAGAGGCAAACAGATGGTGACAAACAGCAGGGTTGTTGTTTTCACATCCAGTGTGGTTGTGCACGGTTACACAAGTCTGTAAAAATGTGGTGAGATGCATGTAGTTTCACACTGACCCCCACCGCCCAGCCCCTCCTGCACCGTCCACCAGGTCTGGTTTTTCTTGTTTAACGTCCACGGTGCAGACTGTGCTGCACATGTTTTATGTCAGGGAACACAAGGAGCTGCACGGGTTGTTTCACTTATCGATGAGACAGTGAAATACGATGCAGGAAATCCAGGCTGAGTAAATGATCCATCAGTTCGAAGGTTTATACGACGACAGAGGAGGGATTTTACTGCTGTGGGAAAACAGCAGCAACTGGTTCTATCTCTGTTGATCTGGATGTAAACTGTACAACAACAGTCTTTAGTGATCTCAGTGTGTTAGTCGGGTTAAACCAAACAGTTTTTAAAAACAGAGGATGTCACCGAGTCTCAAATCAGGCCAATGCAGAACTACAAAATTGTGCAATGCCACTAATGGCCACTAGAGGCTGGACCTGGTTGAGAAATGGTGATTGTTTCCCACAAATCTGATGTCATCAGTTCAAGTCAAGTCTTCTTCTCAGTGACCTGGTGGGAGGAGTTAGTTTGATTGACAGGTGGTCCATCTGAAAATCATTTCATCATTCAGGAGATATGAGGCTGAGAGAAGGGGAGGAGTAAGGGGCGGGGTGAGTCTGAGTGACAGACCTGGTCTCCAATGATTTACAGCTGGTTTTGGAGGCTCACTTGCTGGTGAACTCTCATCCACATTGGACAGTGTCCTCATGTTGAAGGGTCAGACCCGCCTCCTCACTCCTCCCTTCATATGCAAATATTTTCACTTCCTGCTCCAAAAACCAACATGGTAACATCACATTAGCTTCGTCCAGTCAATATACAGCCAATGGGTCAAAGTCTTTGCTGGACGACTGAATTCTTGTCCCTACATTGGTTCCCAAGTCCACTCATCATCAGGGGACAAGGCAAAAACCCAAACTACTTCCTCAGTGTTCAACATCAATCATTTTCTTGATTTTCCTTCATTTCATATAACTGTTGTTTATTGGTGACATGACAAAATAATAAATGTTAAAGCCACATTACTGCTTCACCTTCAAAATCCTGACATGTAACTAGAAGAATTGCTTCTTGTTAATCTCGACTTTCCTCCTTAAATGGATGTTCTGACTTTATGTAACTGGGTTGATCCGTTTGTTACAGCAGCTCGTCACATGCCACCAACGACAGGTCTTCAGTTATAAGAAGCCAGCTTTGTATTCTCAGTGTGGACAGAGGAGAAGACACAGGAGGACATTTATGGAGAAGAAAAAGTGTCCACGTCTGTCCACTGCAGACCCAGCTGGATTACTTGTATTCAAGAAATTAATATTTTTCGAAGGTACTCAGGAGTACTATTTTTGACTCGTGCTGATGTCATCTCTCTGTGATCGTCTGTGCTTGAAAAACTAAAATAAAACTGTCACAGTCACTTAAACTCACCACTTCACAACTGTAATTTAAACACCCAGAACCCAGCAGTGAGCGCCAGCTGTGGGACGCACTCAGATAATAAATCTCCCTTCATTCCTGGTTCGAAGACAAGTGAAGAGTTAATTATGAGCTTGAGGAGTCGGCCATGCAAACAAACAGAGCAGGGACTCGTCCGGCTGCTGATGAAGAGGAGGAGGAGGAGGAGGGAGCTTGAGGTCTCCTCACTGTCATTACATTCTGCCTGTGATCCCGCTCTGTCCTTCATTATCCTGAAAATACTCTGCAGAGCGCTCACAAAGTACAGGAGAGTAAATCTGAGGTGGTTCACTGTGCGATGGAGGAAACCTCCGAGAGGAACTTGATCTTGTCTGGTTACTGGAAAGAAGCTGTGAACAAATCTAACAACTTGTAAACTGATGGAGCTTTTCCACTGCATGGTACCTACTCCAATACATCTCTCACTGTCGTCCAACACAGTCCGGAGGGTTTGAAAAACAACACACCAGCGAGTACATGGGAATACTTTGTCAGGTATGTGATGCCGTAAACTGAATTAGTGGAAAAACACGCGCAGGAGGGACGAAGACGGGGGTGATTCACCAAACAATGCAGCCATGAGGTCGAGGACGCAAACCTGCTGGTGATCCAGTCATACCACAATGCAATGATGCACAGCTGTTCACGTTACGCAACGCGTCTTGTGATCGATACGAGGCAGCTCGGGGCCATGATGACACACGGTTCGAGGGCGAGGTCACACCTACGAGTCGGCGTTTCGTCACATCTGAGTGGAAAACGGTATTTTTCCTGTTTAGGTTTAAAATCGGCCCCAATTACAAGAGATCTGAGGCTTGTAAACAAAATCCCGTGGGCTCCACATTAGATCATTTACTGGATGTTTTCTTTCTGTAAACTTTCATCCCACCAGGTTACAGACTTTGAGGTGAGTCACGGTAAATCAGATTACAGCCGCTGCACCACTGAGCACTTTCCTGCAGCCGCTCGAGTTTATTTCAGCAAAGAGAAAATGCAGAAATCTTTCAGTGTGTTTTCTGATGCTCAGCTTTGAATGTTCTCATCTGGGCAAACAAATTAACCTCAGGGGAAAAAGCCACTCTGGTTCAAATTAACTGCTGCTATCACACCGAGTTCAGGACTTTTCTGTAGGTTATCAGCTCTGAATCGCACACACTCCCCCTGAGGTGAAGTCAAAGACAAAGTTCAGAGCAACTCAGAACAGGAACTACAACCATGAACTGAATATAAACTGAATAAATACTGGTGAACACACAGTCACAAGTTTTAGGTCACAGAAAAGTGACTCTCACAAACTTTTTCCTTGAATATTTTAGCGACTTGAGAAGCGAAAACAATAAAGTAACAAAATAAAAAAATCAATGGCTGAGTAATATTGTGGAAAGTTAACGAGCAACTATTTTGATCATTGAAAAAACATTTTGAATTAAGTTTATTAATAGTTGTGCAACGATTAGTCGACAAAAATCAATAAAAACAAGTTTCAAAAAATGTAATCCAGTAAATGATGCAATCCATAATCTGATTAGTCGATTAATTGTTTCAATAGTTGATTAATCAACGATCAAAACACTCATCAGCTGGAGCCCTTAAACTAAATTTATTAATAGGAGTCCAATAATTCCTAATAAAAGTCCTTGCAGGTAGATCTAACTGCTGACATGTTTTACAGAGTGAGACATCTCTCTTCCTTCATATCTGCACATGAACAACAGTTTACAACAAACAGTCAACAATATGGCGGCAGCTGAGGCCAATTTACTCCTCACAGCTGATTTCTAAATGAAGTATCTTTCTGGTGTTTATTATTAATTAGCACACATTGTAAACAACCTCATGCTAAATGTAAAAGCTGATAGCTAATTAAGAGCCGTTTGATAATTACATGTTTCATAATTAGTCAACTAATCGTTTCATGAATTGCTAATTAATCGACTAGCAAAATAGTCGTTACTTATTAATAGACTACTTTTCTGTTTACATGATTTCCCTCTAAAAATAGTAGTCAAGAATAAAAACCAAACAAATAAAGGTCAGCACTCAAACTGAACATCTGGTGTCCTTGCAAATGTTTCACAATAAAAGCCCCGTTCATAAATGAAGGGTTTCTGTCCACTTACAGTTGATTTTCTGTTGTAACAGCAGTAACTTGAATGTTTTGTTTCTGATGTTTCAAACTTCAAAACGAGGCTGAGATCTTATCATTTGTTTTGTTGATACGTCTAAATTTCTGTATCAACTCCAAAACAAAACTTTTACATCTTTACCAGATACCAGTACAACATGGTGCCTTAAGGCAAATCACACAAAAAGCTCAGTGTTGAGTGAAAGGATGAAGAGTTCATCAGTGATAAAACTTGTTGTTCAGCTCAACACTGAAGGATTTTACTCTGGTTTGCTGTGCTGATGGTGGCAGACGTGGGTGAGGCTGCTGGGTTTAGGAAACTTTAATTCAGTACTATCCCATCATTTCTCACTGGTTACATCACAACTACCTTAAAAACCACTGTACCAATCTCCAAACAGGTACATTCATGACTCAGATGAAGTAAACACGACTAACAACCAAACTAAACCTTCACAGCCAACTGTGAGAACCTGACAGTTTGTGTTTGTCATGTGAAAGAACTGGCGAAAATCCTATTGTACAACTCACTGTCAGGTAAGAAAACACTCCTGGCAAATACACTTTTTCCTGTTTTTCCACATTTTTGTGACGCACTGCACAGCTCCTTCTTGCAGGCTGAGAGACAGGTGCTGCTAATGATGTGGACGGCTTTATAATGACTCCTATGCAACCACTCAGCAGTGGGAGTGGAGGCTGTCACGGGCTCTGACGCTTTTAGCCGACAACCGTTTACATTTAATAAAAGGCGTCCGAGTGTCACGCTAACCTCCCCGAGGCCGGATCTGGACGCCGACAACAGGAGCATCTCTGCAGGTTGAATCAGGACAGAGCGGGACGAGCGGAGCCAGTGACAGATGTGAACGTCGACTCAGCTCCGCCAAACTATTAAGAACACAGGCTGAAAATAAACATTTAGGCTTCAGAGACGATATCCCCCGCTATCAGCCTCTCGCCAATTCTTCCAGTTACATAAGAGGTCAGGACACAGCAGTGCTGGCACAGATGCAGGTTGGCTGTTTGAGCAGCACCAGCTCAAAAGGTAAGACGAGTGTAGAGAGGGAGAAAAAACAACACGAGATACAGTCATTGAAAAGCCATCTGAGCCCGAAAGCAACATCCGACACTCAAACCTGGAGTTACCTGAAGACCTTTCAAACATCACACGTCCGTTTTTCCAAGTCAACAACAACTTTGCTGCTTTGAATCATCCACCTAATCCTCTTAATAAAATATTAAAATGATCAAATAAAATATTAAAATGATCAAAAACAACTGGGATGTTCAGTGTTTAACATGATTTGTGAACAAGTTGCACAAATGGACTCACTGATTTAATGAAAAGTGTGATTCATCTGCACAGCTTCAGCTCACGTCTCCTCCTCTTGCTCACTACATTCATCACTTTGACCTGTGAATGAGGAGCTCTGTACCTTCAGTTACGTCACTCGTCCGTCAGCGATGTTATCTGACACCGGTGCTTCTTGGAAGAAACAGATTTATAAAGTGGCCCCATGGACAAAGCAGCAGTAACAAACATGCAGGCAGCAGCTGATGCTGGATGGAGCCACACCTCCACACTGCTGTCAATGTTCAGGACTGAGCTGCTTCTACTGTCCTCTAGATAGTCACTGAAGACACACTGTTGGATGAATGTAATATTCCTCAATGATTTAGCATCTTCAGGCTACATCCACACAGAAGAGGAAATGTTAAAGTCAGGATCTAACTAGAAAAAATAAACTGATTTACAGAAGACAGTCCATCAGCTGTGTCCCTGCAAACAGAGGGACGGACACTCAGCATTGTCCATCACACCTCGCAATCGACCAGCACAACACCTGTAACCATAGTAACAGTACACAAAGATGGAGAAAGCTGCTCAGAAGATAGAAAACATTAAAACAAATATCTGACCCACATGTTTTCAGTTTCTTAGAATTTAATTGAGTAAAACTTTGTGAATCATTGAGAAAAAAACTCAAACCAGTACGAGATAACAGCGTGAACAATAATACGGGCACCAGCGTTTTCCTCCAATGTTACTAAAACAGGGACACATTGAGTAAATTAATCCACTGTAACATGTGGCTCGGTGATTAATTTGAACAGTATATGTAATTAAATGGGATTAAATCAAATCCTGGCATTGATCTGACTTGTGTCTGATTTTAAAAAGGAGGGAATTTGATCTGCTTTTAGTCAAAAATCATCATCATGTCTGAAGGAAATACACGACTGCCAAGATACAAGCTACAAAAAATCCACATGAAAACCTAAGTCATGTTACAATGAAGCAGTTTCAACTATTGTCAGTATTAATGCCAAGCTAGTGAGTCACTGGTAATAATAATGTTCATCTAACTCGACGACGTGAAGAAGTAGACTTCCCAAAAATCTTGAACTGCTCCTTTAACACGAGCGACCAGGATTATTGAGCTAATTCCCGTCAGGATTTCCTTCAACTCTGAATCTCTAACTCAACCAGAGAAGTAAAAGAAAGAAAACTAAATAAATAAAAACAGAGAGAGTTCATCTATAAATGGAAACATGTGACAGGACCAGGAACATTTAATGTGCCAATCATAAAAAAGTATTTAAAAGTAGTTTCTTTTCTGCTGCCGTGCTCTAATTTCCTAAAATACACATTAAAAGAAACCTGACTCCCTGTGGGACAGCAGAAAAATAACCTGACAAACTCCTAAAAAGAGTTTTTCTTTCCTTGACTGTGACAAAGCAGCAACCTAAAAACAACAAGGATCGCCGACAAAAGCCTCGCCGCTTTGTGTTTCTGTGAACGCCGCTGTCATGACTCAGTGTTTTTCTGTCAACGTAGTGTCACAGCCAACGCCAAAGAGCCCGGGCCTCCGAGATACAAAGGCCAGAATCAATGGGAGCTTTGGAAAAACTGATGGAAAACCACTGGCCGACCGCTGAGAGGGGGACGAGGGAGGAGAGACGGG
>OOFC01029841.1:0-14295 GCA_900323345.1 Pseudochromis fuscus | reverse complement strand
CTTTCTCCTCTGATCTCTCTTTCCTTACGTGTTTTCATCCCCCGTGCAACTTCTTTCTTTCTTTCTGATCATCCCACCTCTCCTTATTCTCCTCCACCCTCTTTTTCCACCAATGCTGTTGCTTCTTCCCCCCTGATTTTCCTCCCTCTCTGTGTGCTTTGTGCCCAACAGCCAGTGAGAGTGTGTTACTGCAGCAGCTCTTCCAGTCCAAGCTGACTCAGACTGGTTCTCTGGTGCCAGCAGCCCAGGGCCGCATGGGGCTGAGGGGGCCTAAAGCTGCCTTGTTGCTCCACAGGATGCCATCAGCCTCCCTTGTCAATGCCAGCTCTGTCCCCCAACAGCCCCGGAGGTACCATGATCTGACCAAGGTATAGTACATTGTTCACAATGGGCTCAGTCCGGTGCTGCAGTCTGTTGTTGAAATGTATCTGCAGTTGCATCAAGTAGGATTGAGACTTGTTTTTTTTTCTGTCCTAAAATATATATAGATTTTTTTAACATTTGGCTTTTTTGATTTGACATTTGCGCAAAAGTAAATTGCTCCCACTTCCATTTAAACATTAAATAAAATACACGAACTGATCACCTTAAGGAACAGAGTCACACATGTCAAATGACACAGCCAGTAAATGCTTCTTCTTCCAACTGACTGCTTTGCCAATCAATGGAAACACAGGGATGGTATTTTTAGCAGTCTAATTTCAGCTGCTTCCCACCATGCTGCTATATATAAACCACTGGGAATTGGATTTGTTTGCACTGCCATGCAACAGATAAAAACTGCAGACATATGCAAACAAAGTCAGGACACAAATGTGCATATACTCTCTCTCATTACAGAATTATTAAAAGACAAACTGCACACTAATAACAATATTGCTGCCTTCCTTTGTGTCTCAGTTTTATCTGCCCGGGTGTTTTGGAAAGTACAGTGTAGCTGTGCACATATGTGAGTGAGAAGGCTTTCTGGTTGTGTAACGTCCTGGAGGTCCTGTCTGCTGCTGTCTTTGTGGCTCATTAGCCATCTAGAGCAAAGGGTTACATAAGGCCCCTTTCACCTCCCCTGATCTGTCCCAGCAGCCTTAAACGGTAACATTAGGTAATGTTGCTGTCCTGTGCAGCGCCGAGGACTGTAAATACAACAGTGCAGCACAGTACATGTTGCACGTCTTGTTGGGCTTTGAAGAATCGTAATCAAGACTGAATTCTTCTGTGGGAGTATTTAGTGTACAAACACCCTAGACAGCATCAAAGACGTCCATATCATGTTTTGATCTCTTTGCAAGGCCACGCAGTCATATTTGATTCTAACATGTTTTGATGCTCTTCCATATTCCTCATGGACGTCCAGAAGTAAAACGCTAATCCTTTTTTTCTTTCTGTCTCTTCCCAGATATTGAAGAAAAAAGGCTCAAGCTCCTTCCTCCAACGACTGGAGCGCTGTGGGCCCAACACAGTGGCCGTCCAGCTGAGGGTACGAACCATAACTGCTGCATAAATATGAAAAAGGTCCAGGACTCTTGCTGTGTGGCCCACATGTCTTTTTGCAAGTTGATGCCAGGAATCAGTATATTTTTTTATAATTAGTTTACGGTTTTGATGACAACCAAACAAAGCCAGTCTGTTCGTTTGCTGGAGTTTTATCTCAACATATTCAGCTGCAATCATCTGGATCCAATCTTTCATTAATACAAACATGTGTTGAAACTCAGAGGTTTATGTGAGTTACGTCCTCATCTCCAAGCAGTCGCTGTAGTTTATGCATCCTTCACAATAGTCCTCAGAGTCTTTGAAACAATGCAACCCTAAGAACTACTCAGAGTGGAGTAGATTTCATAACTATATAAAGCAACAATCATTTTCAGCCAGGGAGGACTTGAGTGTCCGCTGGTGACGCAAGAGAGCTGAAATATGGTTCAGAGTAGCAGTACCTTTGGGTTTGAATGAAACCAGTGTGTTGCACAATCAGAGTTGTGGACTTGCGGTCGACGAGTCCCTGAGGGAATGGCAGCGAAGGAGAGCGCGGGCTGAAGAATGATGCTGTACCAAGCCAAACATGAAGCTCTCCACATGAATGAATGAACAATGAACAACAGCCACTGTGTGTGCGCATGCATTTGTGTGTCTGTGTGTGCGTGTTTGGAGGGAGGATGGCAATGTGAATGCGTTCAGAGATGAGGGGTGAGGTATTGAGCATTGTACCTAAAGGGTACGCAGCGCAAAGACTGACGTCAGTTTGAGGAGTGGCAAAAATGCAGATGTAAGTGTTTACGCACAAGCATCTGTGTGACCTTGGATGCAGCATCTTTGAAATCTGAGTTTGAAAAAGAAGTTCTTTCACACTCACACACTCACACACACACACGCACCCTTACAAAGAGCAAAGAGCTCTTTGTGTTTTTGCTTCCTCCAGAGGCAAAACACACACCCAAAAATCAGACCACTTTCTCACAAACAGAATACATTTCCTCAAATAGAAACAGAGCTTTTTTTTTTTCTTTTTTTTTATCTGATTTCTGGAAAGTAGCAGCCCTCTGTTTGATGCAGACCTTTCTTTCTAATATCTTCTGTTTGATAAGTTTAATCATACAAAGTCATTTTAGTACAAAGCCTCGTTTTCAGAAGTGGATAAAATGTTGAAGTTGTGGCCATTTCATAATTAATAGTGGGCAGAAATCCTTCATGTCTTGTCAGGGCTTTTATTGTGAAATATTTGCAAGCACACTATATGCTGAATTTACCCTGTTTGTTCTCTACCGTGGCCTGAAACTCACACATCAAGTTGTCACATCAAAAGAAGTCAGAGGAACCTTTCTTTGTTTCTATAGCAACACAAAAACATCAATACATTGTAATGCAAGCACAATGTGTCTCTCATTCAGTTGTTTTAATAAATACTGAGTGTCTTTGTGTCTCCTTTTCTTTTCCCTCTTGCAGAACTCACTGTCAGAGGTGATCAGTAAACTGCAGGCGTGTACTCCCCACTTTGTGGAGTGTGTGCGCCCCAACTCCAGTGGTCAGCCTGACAGTTTCGACAGCTTCCATGTGTCCACCCAGCTGCAGTACATCGGAGTGCTGGAGATGGTGCGCATGATTCGCTACGGATACCCCGTCCGCCTGTCCTTCCCAGGCTTCCTCAGCAGGTCAGTGCCACAGCAAGTTGTTTAAAAAGAAAACTGCATTTGTCAAAACTTGAAGGTGCATTTTTTTCATTGTATGCTAGGTCTTTTACTTCATATCCACGTGTTTTCTCTTAGCTCCTTGGTTAAAGCACAGATCTTAAAGGTGATGGATTGCTCCGCTTCTTCTATTCTCACCGACTCAATTGTTCAGATGCATTACACTCCCACAGGTCACCGTGCTCTCTGTCACATTTTACATAAGAGGCGCAGCAGGTCAAAGCAAGCTGAGAGTTTCACGGCGTGCGGCATCCCCACATGTGCAAATGACAGCACCGGGGATATACTATACAGGATCACACAGGCACATGCACACTGACACATTAACATTGAAAAGTCACGGCAACCCTTATTGTTCCAAGTGCAGTTTGACCTTGAATGTCTTTTTTTGATGGGAGACCGTTGCTGCTGATGAATGCCGCTATCACATTTCCCATGTCAGCCTGACACACGGCCATTAACCTGTCAATTGTGTCTAAGGTCACTGTGTCCTGCACTCGAATTTTTTGACGTTGTTACTCCCCATCACTTTGCTTTCTTCATTCTTTCACTGTGTTCCTGGCCTCGCTGCAAAGAGCTAGCTCCCCTGTACCCGACTTCATTCACTCCTTTACTCTAACTCATTGGACTTTTTGTGTGTTATACCACCTCTCCTCCATTTTTCTGTCTCACTTCCCATTAGTCTCCATCTTTGTCTCCCTGTTCCTCTGATTCTCAGAACCAGAGGAACACTGATAGGATTTAGCTCTAAGTCTCTCTCACTGTTTCTACCATCCTCAGTTTGTCTCTCAGCCTCTCTCTCTCTCTCTTTTTTGAGGATAAAGGGATTAACATGAACATTCCTGCCAGATAATAGGAGACGACAAAGCTGGTCACATGACTCCCCCCAAAAGTTTCCACTACTCGGCTGTAAACATCATCACATCACCTCACACACACACACTGTACTTGGTCTCTGGAAATCATCTCCTCATGTCTCAACTTTAAGAGAAGGATGAATAAAAATCCTGTTTATCAGCTGCATTAAATGGAGGTGATCTGTAGATTTTTTTTTTTTTATGATGTGCTATTTTTTTACCTCAGCCACGTTTCCATGTATGTTTGATAAAAAAACCGTTTGATTGAAAACCTGAACAGAAAATTGAATCTGGAGGAGTAGACGTCTATCAAATGATCACGTCAGTCCGAGTCAGAATGCAGCGTCGTCCCTCCACAGGCGCCCTTTGTGTTTTTGATGGACACGTCTATAGAGGCAACACACTTATTGTCCAAATTGTAATTGAAAGATTCCTGGTGAAGCCTTCCTGGTTTGTGTTTGTTAATCCACACGAGAGGATGTCTGTGTCCAAGTACAATGTGAGTCTGTGAGATAGTGTTAGGCAACCATGTGGTGTAGAATAATCTCCATTTTAACAGTAGGTGTGACCGACAGATAACTAAGCATCACAAGGGCCCAACTGGTTGCCAGAAAACTTGACCGTTGCTGAGCTGGACATGAGGAGTGAGGAGGAGAGGAGTGTCACATATAAGAAAAAAGTGTGTGTTGACTGTGTGTGTAGGCAAAGGTCACACTGACTGTGATATTGTCACAAACTGCTCCCAAAGTCAGTGGTAGAAATGTTACATGATGAGATAAATTAAAAAAATTAATAATATATTAACAATTTCTTTGCTGCTCTGCCCAGTGGCCTCTGAGCCAATAAACAAATGCAGCCATAAAAACAGCGAGAGACATTACAGCATCCAGTTTTGTAGCACAGTGAGATGTCCATGTTTGTCCAATAACTGAATACCTTACAAATATTTTATCATCAAATGTAGTATTGTTTATGTTTTGTAAAAATCATCACTCACCAATCCCAAAATACAGATTTTTAAATAATGAAAAAATAGTAGCACCACAGAAATGTCCAAATCCAAAGCCAACATAGGATAGTGTATTGATATTATATAGAGAGCAACATTTCATATATGGGTGGAAAGAACCATGAGAGGAGAAACCTGCAGCAGCTGGTGAAGTGGGTCCATGTATGAACCTCATCTCCAGAGCTTCTCTGATGTGTTCCTTCATGGCAGCTGTCTCTGGAGTGGACATAGTGTAGGAAAGTAGTGTATGGAAAAATATTCATGTTATAAGAATAATGAAAACAAACAATTAATTCCATAATTTCTTTACATGATTCACTTCTGTTTACTCAAATGTCACAAATTTTTTTTTTTTTTTTACAGAGCAGCTTGGAAATTAGGGTCTGGAGAAAGTCTGGACTTTTGAAATGTGAAATGTGCAGGAACCCACTTAATCACTTTTTACACTTCCTACAAGTTGGAACCCAAGTCAAACAGGATTGGAGATTATTTGGTCGATCGGTACACCATCCATGACAAAACAACATCTTCAACTCAGTATAAGTAGCATAATAACAAGTGATAATAAGTCCCCTCCAGCTGCAGTCTGATTTACTAGTGCAAATGGACTCTGGGCAGTGGTGAGTTCTGTTTTATATCTGCTGAACAATGCTGCTATTATAGGCTGCCCTGTTTATAATGACAAATAACAAGCAAACAAAACAAAAGGGAAATATGCCTTAAATCCCATTTTGCATATGTTTAACCACAGAACAGTAGGTTGCTGTTTCATGTTTAAGATGCTGAACACAAAAAAACACAATAGACAAACGGTTACTGGCAGGCACATGACTTGAAATGTAAAAGTAATGAATTCATTGAAAAAGCATTAACAGTGCTGATTATTCAATAACAGAAATCATTAGTTATTATTTGTTTACAAAGTCTGTCAAAGGCTCCTCATAGCAACAAATACCAAACCCTGCAATGTGTGGACGTAGAAATATATTCTTGATCAACAAGCAACAAGCCAGTGTTTTAAAGGTGTGTGATAACCGTGAAGTATTTCTTGATTTCTGGCTGTACAGTGTGAGTAGATTACAATCCAGCTAAAATGGTGCAACATAAATTTAGGACCACACTTAATTTAATTGCCATCATATTTCTTCCAGGGCCTGAGCCAAACTGACATGACCCCAACCCATCTGTTCAGTGTCAATTCAAACACAATCCTTAAAATCTAAAACTGAACTTCATGCAGTTGTAGAATTTCAAATTGTAATCTTACTTCTTACTGGAAAAGGAATCAAATTACAGATCAAATGTTACATATGTTTGTTTTTGTGTTCATGTAAACAAGCAAATGAGCGTTTTGTGTGTGCGCCTTTGTCCGATGTATGTCTCTACTCTGCTGTTTATACATTAAAGCCTTCCCTAGTTTAAGTGGCTGCCACTCACAAAGACACCAGTCAGCCCAGCCCAAGTGCCATTCATCTCCCTCTCTCCTTTCCACTGGGCTCCACGCACATGAATGAACACAGCTTTGGCCGACAAGGGAGCTGCTGCAGAGCGGGGGTGGAGTACACTGCCGTCTTCATAGAGCTCCTCTCACTTGATTTCTCATTCTTTCCTCACATGCTCCTCTGAACCACCATTTCTGTCTCTTTTCTTATCTTCCTCCGTTTTCTTTGGTCCTTATTCCAGTATTTTCTGCTGCTTTCTTCTCTTATCTTCCTCGGTTTCCCTTCTTATTTTTCCCACGTGCACATGCTAATTCCAGTTTTTGTTTTGTTCCCTTTTCCTTTCTTCTCTTTCCATTTGTCACTCATTCAAAACACACCCTGGCTCTTGACTAATCAAAATGACAGGCCAATAAATCAGGCATTAATCTTGACGTTGTTGTATTCTCATGAACACAAACAGGCCAGTGTGCGTGTACAAATACACACTCGCACACTGCAGCAACGCAAGCCAATTCACTAAGTCACAGTGGCTGCCTGAAGCGAATTACATTAGTGTCCTGGTAACCAGAGTGATTTATGAGGGAATCTATTTTACTGTTGCTTTTATTTGTCTTTTATGATTCACTATGTGTTTTGTGGCAGGGTTTATTTTCTGCCAATGTGTAAGGTCAAATACAATCACTTGAACCCTGTTTCTTCAAATCCCAGCCCACCGTGTGCGCTCTCCTCTTTAGTTCTTAATTTTCAGAGAGTGGACGGCAAACATGCGTCAGGCTGCACAGAGCAGATCACAAGGGCAGCTCACAGGCATGCAGGCCGTATTTTTTAATATGGCTGTTTCTGAGTGAGTTTGCACCAGCTTCCACTGACAGAAAACCCACTGTGGGTAAATCCATCACTAAACATCATCGGTACACTTTGAGGATGCTGCAAATGAACGTTAAGATTACACATGCCATTTCCACCTTTGCGATGCTCAAAGTGGTCGGTGATGTTAGCTCAGCGTAGCCCTCCACTTAAACGCTTATCAAAAGAGCTATTTCACTTCTTTTTACTCCAAATGAAGCCCCCTTGGGTCTTGTAAACGCCGGGACTATCGATGGTTTTCATATCCTCATAGGAGAGGTCACGGGTTTACAGAGTTCCTTTGTGTTTTATGGGCCCGGGGGACAGCGTGTGCTGTCTGCAGGACTGGTATTACCATACAGAGAGGGGGTTAGGGAGAGTTCAGGCGGGGCCACACTTCTCCAAATCAAACACATCCCACATTCACGTGCACTCACTTACTCACTATTGACAACACAAGTGGTTTATGTTTCCAGCCATCTGCTTGTTATATTTACTTCATCAGGCTCCGCCTCTCATCGACAACACACACAGAGACCACTGTCCAGCTGATATGACATTTGTTTTGGTTTTTTTGTTTCGATAATATTCTCCCAGGTCACATGCAGCATATACACCTGGACATCCCCAAATAATTTTCATAAGAAATACACTGTGTCTGAAAATCTATGCTAAAGGAGAAACCAAACAGTATTGATCTGCGCTAGTTACCATGTAACAGTCAGATATCATGAACACCATTTCAGTTTTTCAGATTTGTCAAACTTGAGATGAGATTCACCAGTTCCCAGACAAACTAGTGAGACCTGCATGTCATGGATGTAAAAACCAATATGCATACAAATGTTCACTGAATGTGTATTTTGTAATTGATTATGCCTATTAGTACATTTTCTTCTCCACCAGTAGATGCATTATTATCATACACCCTGGAAAATAGGACCATATAATATAATACTGGAACTGTAAATTGCTTTTCTGTGATTTGATTGTTTAAATTTCTCAGTAAATTTTTTTTATTAGTTTCGTGTGTGTTTCTATTGATCTATCACTCTATCCAATTTGTAAGTAAATTGATAAATTGACTGATAGCACACAGACACAGTTGAAATAAAAAAAAAAACAAAGACTGCTTCTTCTCCTTGCTGCCCCAAAGAAGCTTGAATGGCAAAATCCTATTGGTTTACCACAATGCTTGATGATGATGATGATGATGATGATGATGATGATGATGATGTAATAACATTAGTAACACCTGCATTATTATAATAACTCAAAATATCTTGTTGGAAGAAAGTCTTTTGTTTTGATCATCTCCACCTTCGACTTAGTTTCAGAAACAGGTTATAATGTGTAGTGGCACATGTTCTCTGTTCGGGGTCTTTTGTAAACAATGGGAAGAGATTTAACTGCCACTTGTCTGTTACAGGTGATAATGCTTTAAGTTGTCAGCGCTGAACTATGCAGACAGAATATTTACAACAGACCCCTATCAGTTTGGCCACACCCAGCGTGTCAGTGTGGACCAATGCAAACGCACGATTTCACTGCCACAGAGGACACACACAGCTGTTGGCCGCCAATAATAATGTTTTTCTGCCATTTTACCATCAATAAATTAAAGATTTTCTTATATTGATTAGAATATTAATTTTATCTACAGAAAATCATTGCAGTAAATCAGCCCTTTACATCCCTTTACTTCTGCTCAGGGAAAACTCAATAGGAGTGAGAGTTTTCCCAGAGCAGAGGGAAAGGGATTTAAAGGGTTTCTGTGAAAGTAACAACTTCTCAAAGGGAGACTGTTGTTTTTAATCCACAGTCATATGTACAAATCAGCAGATTTTCCCAGCTTCTCTCACCACATGTAGAGTAACTACCACATATAAAAACATCTTTCTGTCAGGTATATAAATAGCTATATTTTTTCCTCTGTGCATTCTGCATCAGCAGAGTGTTTCTCCACCAAACCACGGACTCAGTTCAGCTGACCGCTCATAGCAACGGTTGCCCAGGACAACAGCAATAGGAACAGATGCTTTTTGGCCAGTCTGCCGTATGACCTCACTGACCTTTTGAAAACCATTGTTTCCAACAGAGACCGTCACTAAGTCTTATCTAAATTTTTAAGTTAGACACGTTTCTCTCTGCAGCCTTTGATCTTCGCTGTTTTTCTTCCCAGATACAAAGACCTCGTGGTCCCAACTTTGGGAGACAGGAGGAAGTTGTCGGCAGAGGAGAGATGCCGCTCGGTCCTGCAACAGTCCAAATTGCAAGGATGGCAGGTGCGTTTGTGTCCTGCGTCTTTTTCTGTCTCCATCAATAACAAAAGATTTGCCAAATGACTTAATCCCTGACCCTCTGTTTGAAAGATCCCATGGAATCTCCACAACTCGTTCCAGCTGTCCTGCCTCATCATAATTCCACTCACATCCACACACACAGCAGCCTGGACTCGGCCACTCCCCCCCCTCCTCCTCCTCCGTCCTGTCTGCTAGACTGCTGTTGTGTCTGAGTGTGTGACCCCACAGGTCACGCACACACACACTCCTCCACAATGCCCCACAGACACTTTTCATACAGCCCTGATTTACACACACACTGCTCCTACAAGTAGCTTGTGTTAGAATGAATAGAGCTATCTGTGGAAGTATGCCACCCTCACAGCTCCATGCACCTGGTATAGAGTGACCTCTGTCGCCCCCCCCAAATGCCCCTTCAATCCAGGAAGTGAATGCATTGTCAACATGCACACCCACACCCTCTTCACACTCCACACCCACTTATTATCATAAATCATTGTTACATCTCTAGTCTCTCAACTTGCAAGTCACACTCTTCTGAGATTTCCAGCAGAAACCAGCCTCACAGAAGCTGCTGGCTCCTCATAGCAGTGAACTCAGTAACCTCACAGATATGTTTTATGTTTTGTGTGTAGATGGGCAGCAGTAAAGTCTTTCTGAGGTACTGGCAGGCCGACCAGCTCAACGACCGCTGCTACCAGTTTCATAAAAAGATCATCACCTGTCAGAAAGGTAATATCCAACATTGATATTACCAACACGGTCTTTTAGAGTTTGCCCGTCAATGTCCGACACCCCTCCTGATGTCTTCATCTCCTTTCCCCTCGTCCCAGTGGTTCGTGGCTGGCTGGCCAGGCAGCGGGTCCATCGCAGGCTGACGTCACAGCACAAAGAAGAGTGCAGCGTGCAGCGTTTCCTGCAGGGGGCAGAAGACATGGGACTGCGAACCTACGACCAACTGGTCATCCAAAATGCATCCGACATCGCAAGAGAGAGCGATCGTCTGCGTTGCCATGGCAATAGCCTGCTCAACAACCTGGGCAACAGCCCGCCGCTTGGTGAGAGGCCTGAGCCAGTGGGCAAAGAGGAGGACCAGCCAGTCAGGAGGTACATTAACCACATTTATTTTCATTTAAAGGTGAATAAAATTATGACTATTTCCATTTTTATCTGATTATAGGTTAAATATTTACAATTTTGCATTGTTAGGAAATGAAATAGCAATTTAAAGGCATCACCTTGGGATTCAGGGAATGGTAGCCAGTACATACCTCTCACTTTTAACAGACAAAGCAATTGAATGTATCATAAAGGAAAAAAACCCGCAAATTACTCTATAAACAATGAAAACAAAAATTTATTTGTTTTCTTGAGACAAATGTGATCAATCAAGACCAAATTCTCACTAAAAAATGGCTTTTACTACTCACGACCATATCATTTATAACACTAAATGTATCAGAGCGTGTAGCATTATTCAGTCGGGAGAATAACAAACAATCTGCAGTTACTGTCATTCACAGGATTTATGACTGTATGAAGGAATCATTTGCCTTCATAAGCATGAGTGTGTTCATGTGTGTGTTTCAGCATGTGTGTGCTTCTGTCTGCACAGCGTGTGTTTTGTGATTAATGATGTCACTGTATACCTGTGCACTGCAGACTTTTAATTGTAAGTTTCATGATGGATAGTCAGATAATGAGCTGTGTTATCAGATTGGATTCGTATTGTGTTGCACCTATGGAACATGATCCTTATCTCCACATCACCTCGTTGTAATATAGTGTCTTACGGTTGGAGAAAATGAAATAACCCTGCAGGGCTGGGTTAGGAAATGTAAGATAATAAAAAAAAAAGCTAATGAGAAGCTTTTTGGATGTGGTTCTGAATTTTAAAATGCACTTCCTGTTGCAAAATAAATGTCATTATTAATAGCAATACCTGAAATATGACTTAAGTATTTCAGCACCAACAAACCTATGAATTTGTGCATGAGCTATACTTTACCCAACTATGCTACGCTGTATAATAAACGCATTTATTATTTCAATATCATCTTTCTTTTTCAGCAGAGGAAGCAGAACTGTATCATTTCTGTAGATTATTGCTGAAAAATAATGACTTTCATTTCCAGCTTGGCAATGATTATGCCGACATAGCAAAACTTTTGACAAGATAATTCTACATTCACATAAATTCTTGAAGATTTGTTGTCGCAAATCCTCTCAGAGACACATTTTTGCTTGAAAGCAAGTCAACACAATGTAAAACCTACTACACACAAATTCATATTAATGACCAGTAGCTACAGTTGAAACCCAAAAAAGTGAAAATTATCCACATTAGGAAGCTACACACATGATATCTGTATCCTCTATGTGTCCTTGTTCGTGTAGCATCTGCTGCTGAAACAGACAGCAGCGTGGGGGGGCGGGGCTTCTACCAGGAGGGGAACTCTCAGTAGGTGGATTGAGAGAGGAATCACGCTTGTGGTGTTGTGGGGGGGATTATACATTCACCCAGACTCACCTATGTCCTGTGGTTCCTGCAGGTTTTTAAAATGCCTTCCCTGATCACCTCCTCACATGCTCGACTGCACCCCCCCTCCATCCCACCCGCTATCGGGGAACTAACAGATGGCTCACCCAGATTAGCCAAGGAAATATCAAACTGGATGTTATCAAATTACTGCAAGGAGATTATATTTAAAGTATAATCTCTTTGCTCGTTTTCATCCAATTGCCCTCTTTAGCTCGCATTTGCGGTTTGACAGTTGAAGCAAGCATATACTGTGACTGACTATACTGATGATCTGAATTATATAATTAACTCAATCCGGATTAGAACATAATTGGATGGAAAAAAGTTGGACTAAAGCATTTGTCCAACTTTTCTGAGAATTAACTAAGAACAAATGATGGATCATACCACCGGTCAAACAAAACAAAATCATTTAATAGTCTACAGAAATGGCATCGTACCACTTCCTCTGATGAGAAAGAAAGATTGTATTTAATCTAGAAACTCAGAGGCACACTGTGGGTCTGCTTTTGAACTGCTGTGTAATTCCTGATCTCCACCAAATTGTCTTTGATTGTAGACATTGTTTCCAGCAAGTAGTGTAGATTTAGACCAAAATATATTAAGATATGACAAAGTAATCAATTTTTAAAATCTTTATCCCATTATAAGCGATGGGGATATTCAGGGATTTGGAGATTTTTATTTTTTGAGAAGCTTACATTCTCTGATCTTACCCAAAATGTAAAAGTATTTGTTTATTTGTTTGTCTCTCTCTCAAAAATAAAACCTCTTCGGCAGGGGTAATAAATAATTCATATGCTGTTATTCTTTATTTCTATTTGTAGGGTAGTGGAGAAAAGTGGGAAGGTTCACGAGGGCCCGGTCAACGGGGGAAGTCGAGTTATTCGCCACTTTCGGTCCAGCTCCGTGCCCATCCCCCTCGCCATGGAGAACATGGTCCATTCATCTGCCAGTCCGCCCCTCAAACCAGCCCTGCAGCAGGTAGCCCATTCAAACGAGGACGGAGCCGGCGGGGGAGGTCTTTCCTCTCCTCGGAAGCAGCCTCCTCCTAAACCAAAGAGGGACCCCAACACCCGTCTGAGTGCATCGTATGAAGCAGTCAGTGCAGGGCTGACGATGGCTGCCAAAGAGAGCTTCACTCCAGAGGGGTGTGGGTCGCCAGCTGGAAGCCCCCCCAAATCCCAACTGTCCCCCACAGACCCTGCAGGTACACCTCTACTAATCTTTAGAAGATCCAGCAGATGGTGTTTTTAATGGTGTGTATTGCTCTGACTTTCACTGCGCTCACCTCATTTTGTTATTTCCTCAGGCTTATCCAAGCCCCGCCCACACAGTGATGACTACACAACCATGAGAAAGGTACCACCCCCTAAACCTAAGCGCAGCCCCAACACTAAGTTGACGGGCTCGTATGAGGAGATCAACGCTGTAGCACCCCAACTCCACCAGCTGCGCCCTGCTGATGTAAAGCTGGCCTTGCTTTCCCGCGGTGGCGGGTTTGGAGGGTTTGGAGGCTTGATGCAGAGAGCAGCCTCTCTAGATGCTCCACAAGGGGTGGCACTGAGCCTGTTCAAGGGCCAAGACGAGGAGGATGTGTACATAGAGATGTTGGGGTCTCAGCCGCGGGCTCGGAGCCTCCAGGAGCCCCCTGATAGCCCAGAGCTGGCAGACTCAGAAGCTGTCTACGAGGAGATGAAGTATTTCCCTCATGAAGAAGGTGGGACTGCTGCTACTGTGGTCACCAAGGCAGCCAAACTGGAAGCTCTTGGTTTGGGACTGGTGGGATTGGGGTCGTCTCCCCCTCAGAGCGGGGAGACCAAACGAGTAGCGACGGGGTCGACTGCAGCCGTGGACAATGCTCTCTCACAGAGTACGTCCAATAGCGGAGCTCCGAGAACTCAGCTTGGCAAAGATGGCAGCTGTGACATCCCCGCTCCCTTCCCCAACCTGCTCCCCCACCGTCCTCCTCTCCTGGTGTTCCCCCCGTCCCCCGTCACCTGCTCTCCTGCTTCAGATGAGTCTCCCCTCACCCCTCTAGAGGTGAAGAAGCTGCCGGTGTTTGAGACAAACTTGAACTATGCTACTGGCCCAGACAGTCCCTTGTCCCCTCAGTA
>OOFC01029839.1:0-16426 GCA_900323345.1 Pseudochromis fuscus | reverse complement strand
ATTTTCTGGACTATTGAGTACACCTGTCTACAAGCCGCTACTGAATTTATTCGAACAGTTTCATGTGGTCCACTCTGACCGGGTCTGATGTGACGAGGCTAAATGTATCGGCGGCGCGGAGCTTGCTAGCTTGTAAAAAGCTAACGAGCTTTGTGCCGCCGATACATGAGCCACAGGGTTGAAAGCTTCGAAAAAAGGTAGCAGCTTATAGTCCGGAAAATACGGTAATTTGCATGTAAATTCAAAACAGCAGAAAGATAAATAGAAAATATCCTTGGCTAAAATTGAACAAAGTTAAAGTGTTATTTTAAATACTTTAAATACTTTATTTAAAACAGCATTGACTTTAAATGGTAAAAATGGTCATGTGACTGGTTAAATTGCGCTTTTATCCGATTCTTCCATGTTGGTGACTATTAGCCGAGCTCTGGCGTGTGCATCAGTGTAATCATGTACCAGGAAATCATGCACTGACAAACTTTCCGTGTTGTTTGAAATGCAAACTGCGATTAAATGCGTTAATTTTTTTTTTATGTGTTAATTTTTGTGTAATTACATAATCATAATTAATGCGTTAAAGTCCCACCCCTTCGTATATTTTTTAGACTTTTAGAAGTCTCCAACCAGAAATGAGAATTTGCATAAATGAGGTGTTGTGTTATTTTTGTACAACATACTGAATGGACACAGCTTTAGCCAACAGCTGCTCCGCCTCTACAAGTTCATTCTTCTCCTTGAGGATATTCCCCAGGTTGTTCATTGCATGGACATAGGTAGGATGCAGCCTGAAAGCCATAAGCAAGAAGATGAAACATAACAAGTTCATTTGGAGGAAGTTAATTAGATTGGCAGTGCTTGTGTGGAGAGAGACATACCTCACTGCCTCCCTGTAGTATCCAACAGCACCGGTAGTGTTCCCTCTGTCAGCCAGGTTCTTACCAACATTATAATGCACCTGAGGGATCAGCCATCAACACATGACGCATCAGGGGGTGGCTTAAAGTGTATGGCAGCAATTTATTTTCACATGCGAAATGAATAATTCTACTGGCACATACTGAAAGGGGGCAGGAAAACACAAATGACAGATTATTTTTTTTTACCTTGGCATTGAGCGGACAGACAGACAAAGCACTGGTGAAGAGACTTTGTTCTGACCTCCACTGGTGACTGCGGAGAGCGCAGCGAGCTACATACACACACAACAGTGCAAGCACCATGACGCACAGCAACTTCTGGAAAAAGAAAAAAGGAGGAACCACCTCCTGTAAACCATTACAACATTAGGCTTAAAAAAATAAATTATCTGCAACAGTGTAAATGGCCTGTGAATGTATCTCTGCAACACGTGGACGCCGCCTGCTGTTTTCATCCCTTTCTAAGTAAGTCATTAGTCATTTTTCATGTCCGTTCCTGCTCTGCATCTCTGAGTTACTGCATCATCAAAGCTGCATAAACAGGTGGTTACATAAAAGAGTTTCAAAACCAGGCCAGTGTGAACTGGTGGCTTAAAAAGTCTGAACCTTTGCTGGTTTATTTTTGGTTGTAAGATGCGCCTTGGGTGATCGGATCACAAGTGTTACACATGTTGAATACAGGTGTAAACAAAGATGTATCTCGGCTGTCCACTTGTGAGCCGATCGCCCAAGATGACGCAATTTATAGTGTAATAAACAGGCTCATAATGATATTGTTTGCTTTTCAGTCTGATCTGTTGAGGAGCATTTTACCCTATATTTGGGCCAGCAGCAGCAGCAGTGTCCCAGGCAGTACGCCAGCAGTAGGCAGTATCCAGCCGAAGACAGATAGAGCACTCGCTCAGCGATGACAAAGCCCACTCTGAAAAAAATGTTACAGGCGGGGAGGAAAGGGACGACCAACAGCACCAGACCCAACGTCAGTGACCTGGTGGGGGGAGAAAAAACAATTCAAACACATCTGAACTGAACTGAACTTGTTTGCTGGTGCACTTTTCGTATTATTATTATTTTATTATTGTTACTTTTGCAAATTCATTTATGTATGTTGTGATGTAGAGGCCAGCTGTTGTGGCCGCTATAGCCGGACTAACTTATTTTTATTATTGTGTGGTCACAGCGGGGGGTGGATCACGTGGTGGTGGTACGTCAGCTGTTCACCGGGGTATTCAGGTTTGTTTTGAACTGAGGGGGTGAACAGGGAAATGCAACTTTTTTGCTGACCACCTTATTTTGCTGTAAATGGAGTCCCAGCCTTTCTAATGTAAGTGCTCTGTTAATTTTTATCATCATCAATAAACGCACGAAGCAGTACTTTGGAGCGGGGGATTTCCTTGACACAAACAACGAAGCAACGCGTCCGGCCAGGTATATTTTTCCTGTTTCAGCCTCTCGGCGACTAAGTGGATCAAGATAGTCGCCCACATGTGATTTAACATCTGTATTAATGTATTTGCTGCTGGACATCTGAATTTCTCCGAATAGGGATTAATAAAGTTTTATCTATGTATCCATCTAAAAAAGCTGCAGGATCACACACATGTACATGACACTCAAAAAAAAAAAAAAAAGGCAGTCTAACACCTTATGGAGGTGAGGACACGTAACCTTGATCATCAGAAAACTTTCCCCGATGCTGGTCACACGACTGTGGATATGATACTATGCTCATGATCAAGTGTACTAGAGAGGCCAACATACACGTCACTTCATCTACAGCAAGTATGAGACGGCTACGCTCGCTTTACCTCCTTCGCTGGCTGTCCGGCGAGCATAAGGCTTGGCTTATCAAGCCTATCAGGACGCACCAGAGCAGCAGCAGCCACACCATCCTCCAATCAGTGGCTGACTTAATGAGAGGCACACATCCCATGGACCAATCAAAACACAGCCACCAGGGACACAGCAGCAGCCAGGCATTAAGAGAGTAGTAGTAATTATAGTTCACTACCTGCCAATCACAGAGGAGCGGGAGGGAAGCAGAGTGGGAGGGAGCAGGAAGAGATGAGGGAAGAACAGCCTTTAAAAATCAGAATGAACGTGATGGAGTATTTTAAAAACACATTAAGGTTACTTGGGACAAACATAATATTCGATATACCTCCTGCATATAATTGCACATAGATCTTATGATTCAAGAAAATAAGTATAGCTGTGCCGCACTCACTCTGAGAAACAGATTTTCTGCAAACGAGGCGGGGTTGTCTACTTCAGTGAATGCCGGGGGTCCCGTCCCCATGATCCTCCAGCGTGCATAGAGCATGGACAGTCCTCCAAAACCCATAAGAGCCAATCGTGTGAACAATCCCATTCGCAACAGTTCGCTCACCTGTCAGAACAAAAACCACTTGTCACTGACAATTAACAAAAACAAATCTGTCTTACTTACTTACTCACAAGCAGTGTTTCATCAATAATGCACTGAAATTAATACTGCTTTACATAAACAATGTATGTGACTTGACATTAATCGTACAAGGAAGTGCATAATTTATGACAGTAAAGAGGGGGAGGGTATGTAAAATATAACTCACATCAAGTGGATTCTTCCTAAGGAGTAGCCTCTGGCTGAGTTCATACACATTAACATTACAGATCAAGAGGACATCAAAGGCTGCATTCACACCCTGAAGAAAAATACATCGAGAGAGGAAGCAGAAATGGCATTTAAAATGTATATGGGTCAGCAACAAAATAGATCTTTAGCTAATTTAACATGAGATCTGTTGGTTTTCCATGTAAGCAAGAACTACAAAAATCAACTGATGTGTCTTTATAGAGTATTTATCTTGCATCGCTGGTGAGATCTCTTTTTCTTCTACTAGATGTGATGAAATCATCGACTCTGAAAAATGGCTTTACATAAAGACTTCATACCAAGACTGTGATGCCTTGTTCTTTACAAAGCATTGCCGCAGCACACAGCAAGAGGCTGACCACAACCCACTGGACAGAAAACCTGTCATCTCTGTCACTCCCTGTGAACAAAAAAGCCGAGACCGAGCCGATTATAGACAGTTCGGGTTTAAAATGCGCCGGTTCAAAAAGATGCATTTATAAACGGACAGCTCCAGAACGTTTGATACTGGCCACATATCAAACACATGCAGTACGTATGGACAGTCCTACTTAGAGCACAGTATTGCTTTGTGCCTAAAGAGCAATACTTGTGTTAGATACCTACCATTGTTAAAAGCTTTGCAGTAGGTGAGGAAAGAGAGCTGAAAGAACAAAGCGCATAAAAGGTCTGCACGGCCCACTATGCCAGCCACCTTTTTGAGACAAGGACACAGAAGGGAGAGAAATTGCCAGAGATTAAAAGACATTATAAACAAGGCAGGAAAAAACATGTTTAATAACAAAGTTTACTTTAAGAAACAGCATTACGACATATATATAGATCCCATCATAAATTGTTACACTCTCTTTCCCATGCATCATATCACATTCTGTTTTACATAGTGCATCCAGTTACAACTGGAGGCTTATTAACAGAGGTAGGAAGGATCTCTCATTACATGCGTGGCCAGTTGGTGTGTGTGTGTGCGCAGTATACAGTGTGTGGGTACAGTATGGTTGGCATCCTGGGGTTGCCTGCTTTGATACATACAGCAGGCCTAAGCCAACAGTCTGCCTCCCTCCCACCCCCCAGGTCTCACCCAGTCCTTGCCCTGCATGATTAAAGAGAATGGAGAGGGGGAATTGCTGCCTTCCAACAAAGCTGTACAGCAACAACACATACGCCGGCAGGTCAATAAGCATCCCAACGCAGCTAATAGTTAGGCCGTGCTACTGCATGCACCTTGGTCCTGCACTCCCAGCTGAGTCGGGACTTTTGTTCTTGGCATGGAACCACTGGATGCTTAGTATTAAAAACCTCTGGACTTGGTGTGTCAAGATACCACGATGTGATGCTGCAGGGAATCTGTGTTGTTAAGAAAAGTTTATTTACTACATCTCAATGGGGCTGAGCAGGGCTACAGCAGTAATTATTGACCTGAGGGAAATCAAGTTGAAACCAAACACTGGAGCAACTGAAAACAACTTGCATATTCGGGGACTGTAGGGAAAATTGCTAGGACACATTCTAGCACAGAAATGCAAAAAACACATGTAAATTACTGGCTTGGGCATCATTTGTTACAAGTATACAGTACAGGCCAAAAGTTTGGACACATCTTCTCATTCTTTCTTTATTTTAATGAGTATTTACATTGTAGATTCTCACTGAAGGCATCAAAACTATGAATAAACATGTGGAGTTATGTACTTAACTAAAAAAAGCTGAAATAACTGAAAACATGTTTTATATTCTAGTTTCTTCAAAATTTCCACCCTTTGCTCTGATTACTGTTTTGCACACTCTTTGTATTCACTCCATTAACTTCAAGAGGTCGTCACCTGAAATGGTTTCCACTTCACAGCTGTGACTTATCAGGGTTCATTAGTGGAATTTCTTGCTTTATCAATGGGGTTGGGACCATCAGTTGTGTTGTGCAGAAGTCAAGTTAAGCCCTATTGGACAACTGTTAAAATACGTATTATGGCAAGAACCAATCAGCTAACTAAAGAAAAACGAGTGACCATCATTACTTTACTCTACAATGTAGATAGTCAGGAAAATAATGCATTGAATGAGAAGGTGTGTCCAAACCTTTGGCCTGTACTGTATATTTACTCTATTAAAAATAATGTTGATTCAAAAATATGATTTATTTACAGATTTTTTTTTTCCCAATGCATGACTCTACTACTGCATTAAGTAGTGATCACAACTTCAGATCTCTTCACTTACTCATTAACAAATCCAGGATTTCCTCACGCAGTTTTTCTTGCTTTTCACAAAACTGTAACTTGATAAAGGAATATGCAAGTATATGAAGGATGATTTATGTAGGATTAATAGTTGCATAGTTTCGTTATAGTGTCATATTGGACAGTGTAAGCTCATGGCCATACATCTAAAATGATCTCGCTCTGTCTTAAACTGTTTTTATTATTCCTCAGTGAAGAATTTATCATTCACATTAGTCATGTTAATTTTAGATAGATATTTTAGTTAGCTTTTACTGCTAACCCTTAAAAAAATGCAGGTGTGACCTAGGATTTGACTCAAAAAAAGGAATTATTTTTTGTTTACCTATACATGTGCAGTTGTGCAAACCTGAACAGCAAAAAAAATCTGAAGTAATGTTTCTCTCAATGTATCCAAACCATGCAAAAAGCACACACCTGTATCAGTGCACAATATACTAGTAACTATCTATATCTTTAGCTTTCTATATGATTACGACGCAGTCAAAAAACTGCGGACATAACATACTTACACTTTCTGTGTGAACTGGGTGTGCAGCAAACAAGAGGGCAGCAAGCAGAGAGGTCTTGGGAGCGTGGTTCAGTATCCTACCCTTGTCATCATAGGCCAGTCCACCAGTCAGAATAGCAAACACATCAATCATAAGGGCGGATATGACAGCATGGAGAATGATGTTCAGCACATGGAAGCCAACAGGGTGCAAGCCTCCTGCTACGAGGTAGTTCAGCCTGCAACAGCAAGAGAGGGGAAAGGTATGATGCTGAATGGATGTATAGACAAGGACATGTCTATGAGAGAGTGTGTATAGCTATGGTTAAGGTGACATGTTGAAGCCATTGAGATGAGGTGAAAACAGGGGTATCAGAGTGGGATGAATTTCCTGATTTACAAAAGCAAGGAAGTGGTTGGAATGATTACAGTGTTGATTTGAACTATATTGTGGTGTCCTGGAAAATCACCAATAGACCTGCCAGTAGTTTTAGAGACAATGGTTTTAACATCAGTGTGAGTGCAGAGTTCCTCACCTAAATGTAAGGACAGTGAGAGGTCGGTAGGATTTGTGACTAGAATTGCTACTTAGGTTGCTTCCCCAGAAGTCATTGCTCCAGATGTTGTTCAGGGGTGTTGTGGGTTTCAAGTCCTGCAACAAACAGAAAATGAATGTCATAACACGAAGAAATATCAATTAATTCAAAAATATCTGCAAATGGGTGATGCTGATGGACAATGTACCTTATTGTTGACAATTGCTTCAGAATCATCAAACACAAACTCCCCGTCATAACTGTTGATGAAGCACAGGAGTGCCACCAGAGCGACAGTGACCTTGGCCTGGACTGGAGCAAGCTTTGGCAGGGGTATATGGCGATCCCAATATACTTCAGTCAACGCCATAATACATCGGCTCTTTGGTCATTCTGTATGATCATTTGTATCTAGTCCCTTCGGGAAAGGTGGTGGGAGGTAGACACAGCCATATCGTGTCAGCTGCAATAAATGTAATTCAAACCATGGACCAAAAGTTTTCACAAATAGTAGATTCATACCTTATCTTTTCATTGCCATGTTGTAAAGAGTCACTCTTCCTTGTGTAACCCTCATGTTAGCCGCTCTGCAAGCTAGCTAATTCACCAACGTAAAGAAACAACAACCGTACCTTTACATACACGCAGCGACCCGTCCTGCACTTTATTATAGTAGTAAGATAATTACACTGTCACTGGCACATGACGGTGTAACATGAAGGGTACCTCACATTTAGCAAGCTAATAAAGGATGACTTTAGCATGTCTTGTTAGCGGGTGCCATTCCCGGTTATTATACGCTATAAAAAGTCCAGTCGCACGATAATGGGTATATCGACATTAGCCGCTATATATTTTTTAATATTTTGTAGAAACGTGGAGATTTTCATTCATATAATGAAACCTCGGAGAGCTGCGGACGGAAGACTCGCGGCTGTAAACAAATATACACGCTCAAGCTGCAACACTTCCTGGTTCGCGTCACAGTCACGTGTTCCGTTTTAGCCAATCCGCGACTCTCACTGAAAGATAGTGAATGTCCAGTGTAGTGAGTGGAGTCGATCAAAAGTGGGGATGTATTGGGAGAGTTAGGAGGGCTAAACACAAACTTCACCTATGGATCTCTTGCTCTTTCAGTTAATAGTGATTCTTTTAAGCTCTTAAGCCCCTTTAAAATCAGAATCATCGTCATTTGCCAAGTATTTGCGCAAAATACAAGGAACATGACTCATTTGTTTACATCACCCAAATATCTGGGGTTAATCAAATTATAGCTTTTTTGTTGTTTCAGTAGAAAATTCAGTTTCAACTCAGGATTAATAAAAATACCTCAGAGGATGAATAGAGAAGGGAAAAACATCCAGATCTGCTTACATGGATGTGTTTATCATTTGTTTAATCACTGGAGCAATTTGCCTCAACAACAATAAATACAAGGTAACCAAGCAGTTTTTTTTCAATGAAATAGAGGGAATGTATTTTTATTTTTCTCTGGCATCTTTGGGCTATGGAAGCTTTTATATAAAACAATTTTACCAGTGGAAAAATTAATTTGCTATTTCCTCCGGGAAGTGGCTTTTAAATGTTTGAAATTATTTAATTTCGTATTTATAACAAACAGGTTTCATCGCATTGTTGAAGCTTTACTCAAATTTTGTCCTGTGTCCTTTAAAATTGGTGTTCCACATTTATTATATTTTTGACAGCAGAGTTTGCACTGAACATACTGAAATGCAACTGTTTAAATGTTAGTATTTAAAGATAATTAAGATGTTGAGATGTAAAAATGTTAAGTAAAAGTAGATTTTACAACTTACAGCGATGTTTCGGGCTATAAATAAATGTTGAATGGGTAGAATGGCTGGTGTCCTAATGTGGTCACTTCCATGGAGACTTAGCTAAGGGAGAACAGACCGGCTCCGCACAGCGCAACCCCTCACAATAATTAGATTAGGATAAAAGTATCCAGGTCCTGCCAGGAACAGATCTCCCAGTTATGCTCAGGTCTCAAGTGACCACCACCCAAACCCTGCCAGACTCACACAAAGAGAGGTGGAGTTACATGCACCTGTCTTTTTAAAAAAAATGAAAGTGATGGCTTGGTAATTGGAGAGACCTGACTACCAACAGGAAGTATATAGGACACCACCCTTCACACATGTTACATTCAGAAAGCACATATGTAAAGGAGGAAATTATTGTTTTGGTTTCAAGGTCTAGAAACTGTTCATGTTGACTGACTGGGACACTTCATCAGAACAGACAGAATAATTGTGTTAGTACCAATACTTGTTCTTCATCAACACACAATTGACCTTTGTGCTACTATAATATCTTTTCTTGTTTTTGCGTATTTGTTTGTTTTTTGTAAAAACTGTCACCTGTCAGTTTGGTATTTGAATGTGGCCATGTTGGTTGTTTGGAGCCAGAAGTGACCAGATGTGGATATGAAGGGAGGAGTGAGGAGGCGGGTCTGACCCTTGAACCCGAGGATACTACTCAATGTGAATGAAACTTGAGTTCAAGGTTGGTCTCATTGGAGTGTATTGATTGAGTATTGCATGATTGGTTGAATCATGAATCATTGAATCATTGAATTGGAGCCAGCATCTAGTGGCTGTTGGGAGTAGTGCACATCAACCTCACATTTAAGACACAATTGTTCTGTCCATTTTTATCTTTAGTTTATGGTCAGAATTCACCGATTGTCAATTTTTGTTTTAGTTTTGCAGAGCAGTTGAAATACCAGATCATGGATCACTGCAAAACAACCCTGTCAGCGTTCCAGTTCTGCATGAAACCAAGTTAAATCTGTTTGTTGTCTGTAGTTTATCATCTTTGGTTATAATGTACTAAAAGGATTAGACAGTGAGGTGATGCAGAAGGTTGTTAGCATGAAATTGTTTCATTGTGACAAGGTTTATTGAGTCCTTTTTGCAGAGAATGCAATAATTAAACAAAGTGTGATGTATATATAAGTGTGATGATGCTTCATTCTGAGATAAAATTAATCCTAGTATTAGAGGAAGTAAATTGTCCTGGCATATATACAGCTTTTATTCAGATTTTAAAAATATATATATAAAAAAACATCAAATGTTTACGACATATCCCAAAACTCAGTGCAGTGATTTAGCATATGACAGTATTGGTTATTACAAATTCACTGTAATAAAAATGACAGTCTAAATACCACATGGCGCAGAAATATGTAACCTGCATGGTCTGTTGGTGTGTTATTTACTTCAGTGTTTTGAGTGTGATATTTGTTACAAGAGCACAATATATATTTATATGAATTTCAACAGGTGTCTATACCGAAAAGTAATTATCAAAGCTAATTTTTCTGGGTAATATAATCATATTTTATCTTGTATTTTATGTATTCAAACTTATTCTGTCTGGTGGAGTACTGCATTTGACTATTTGATAACACCACCATATTTAATCTGCTGGTAATCTGTTGTCTGTCATAAAATGATGTTAGCATGAAGGCGCGTTAATAGAAGAGATGAGCGTCTGTAAGAATTAGAGGTGCTGTGGTTGTGGTGAGGCCCATGGCAGGCTTTGGGATTTTATGCTCCATTTCACCTGTCATTGCTTCGGGAAGACAAGGAATCTCCCTAATGGCCAAAGTCAGGGGCCTTGGGCGACAAGAGGGGGAAAGATTGTCAAGGGCACATTCTTAGACCTTTAAAATGTGTCTCAAAGATGGTTGGAGAAGCAGACACTTATTCAGTAAGAAAGCACACTTCAGTTAGGTTATGCTTCTTTTTTGCTTTGGTGAAGCTTCAAGGTTTAAAGGATACAAACCTCAAAACGAATCTCAGCTTGTCAGGTGTCTCTCTCAACTAAAAATCAGTTCACAGCGCTCACATTATTCTCGATTTATTCAGTTTTTACATCACGCTTTGATATTACAAGCTTTCAAGTTAAATTCCTCCTTTTCCAACACTTTGGCAGAAACATTTAATACCCCCAAAACTGCCTAATTACCAACACATGCAAAATGCATGAAGTATGGATTTCATCTCCTGGTTCTTCACCCATGTCAGTCATTTGGAATTCATCTTATTAGCATCACTTCCAGAGAAATGGCCAGGGCGGGGCGGGGAGGATAATGAGGCGGGATGTCCCAGTACCACCGACGCAAGATCCAGTGGCCCAAATGCAGGGAGACAGGGCTGCCAGTGGAGATCCTTTCAGGGAGGGTCCACTGTTTTGCAGAAGGTGACAGACATTGATTGTGTGCAGTCTGACATAGACTCACAGCAGAGAGGAAAGGTCAGGGTCAAATGGCGTGAAAGTGAAGAAACGACTGAGCATCACGCGACGTCCCGAGATGAACGACGCAGCCTGCATGTGGTTTTCATCATTAACCGTTAATCACGGCCGGCGCTATTTTCTTTTCTCTGATCGCAGTGGGCGACGTACAGTGATAGTCTCAAAAGTCTTGTTTATATTAAAAATAAATGTTTGCTAATGACAAGCAAAGTTTATATATGTAAAAACATGCACTCCGGGCAAAAAATAGATGCAACTACTTCTGGAAAACATCTCTTGCTAATGCACATTTATCCCCTTTAGACCTCAGACATCAAATACATATTGGTATCAGATATTAAAAATGCATTGTTGTATAATTTCACTTCTAAATAGGCCTCAACAAACTAAAGTTTTAAGTTGTTAGTACTTCATCTAATAAACACATGATGTCATTAATGTGTAGTGTAGTGGATGTTGAATGTAATCTGGCCATTTTGGGAGTCAAACAGTGCAGTGGTAATCTAGACTTGTACAATCTACCGGTCATGGAAAACACAGTTGTGGAGCAGGGACCCGAATGCAGACACCAAAGGCAGTTTCAGATCAGTAAACCAGGTTTAATCTGGGCAGATTTATTCAAATAGAGGCAACAGGCAAAATCCAAAAAGGCAGGCAGGGTTTCCAACAAACAAAGTAAAACTATGACTATGAAAACATGACCATGAACATGTGAAAACTACAAACAAACTGGCACAGGACAGAGAGACACATGAGGTTAAATACAAGAGGTAACGAGGCACAGTGACACACAGGTGGAGAGGACAATTAGGGAGCAGGTGTGACAAGGCTGGAACAGGAAGGAAAGCTTTTCAATACACACTCAAGACAAGACTAACAAAATAAAACAGGAAATGACTTGACAGTAAATAACTGAAAATACACAGGATGAAGATTCAATGCCGAAACAGACAGTGGACAGACATAGTGAGAAGAAATATCAGATAGACACTAACTGAACCTAAATACAAGAAATCATTAAAATAATCCAAACAAACTAGAAATACATGGAATGATGTCACTACCTGGTGACACTGTGGACAAATACACCCAATGAGCAATTTTTGAGGAACACCTTATTCATGCAACAGTCAATCCTGTGGCACATGTATGATACATAAAACCATGCAGTTAAAGCTCTGGAGCACATTTTGACATCAGAATGGTAATAAATTGTGGTCTTAACTATGAGCTGGTTTGAGTATTTCTGCAGCTGCCGATCCCCGTAGGATTTTCTCAAACAACATCCTCTGGAGTTTACTCAGATTGATGCAAAGCTCTGATTGGAGAATGAAAACATCCATGGAGTCCTGTGAAACCTCTTGGTCATGGTTGTGCTGGTTTGAGGTGACAGAAAGTGACTCAGATGATTCCTCTCAAAAACAGATCATATGTGAATTTTCTTTCTGAGGTTCATTCAGGAAAGTAGATTCTGACATTCATGAGTGATTAAAATATCACACCCTCTCTCAGTGTTACTTCCAACCAAGTCTCCTTTTATGCTGGCAATGTACTTTCTTCTAATGGCTACTTCCTGCTCTACAATGCACCACAAAGCAAAAGCCAACTCAAACTGGTTTCTCCATTGTCTTCTCCAGTAGCAACATCTCAGTCCAATAGAACACCTCTGGGATGTGGTGGACCTGGACATGGTGCAGGTGATAAACCTGCAAAAATTCGGCGATGCAATCATGTCTGAACCTGAACCAGATCAGACCTTCTCACATTGGACAATTTGACTTGTCTTAGCAGGAGAAGCACGGGTGAAACAAATTTCCTGAGCATTGCTACAGTGTTTTAAGTGTCTCATTAGGCCATGTCAGGGAGTCAGCGTGCACAGCTGGAGCTCCCTTAAGGTGAATGCAGCCATCATTAATACACCTGTGCTTTTCCTGTTATAACATGTCCAAATAGCTGCTGTGAAAAAGGACCATCTCAGGAATGCTACCAACATCTTGTGGAGAACGTGCCATGAAGAGTTGGCTGGTTTTGAAGAAGGTCGATTTTTGGTATATTTAATACATTTGGCAAGAGTAACATTAAAGGTATTTTTTATTCTGCTAATACCATCTCTTTTGTTCCTTTTAGAAGCACAAACTATTCCTTTTCTACATCCTCCCCCATTACTTGTAAAATATTCCTATTTTTGTCTGGGTAACAGAGGTGGAACAGACATTTACAACAAAAGTGAGTGAGATTTAATTGACTTTAAACCAGATACTGTGTCATCACTTGTCTGAACCTCTTTAAAAGGCGCTCTTCACTCATTATTTTGATAAAACTCGAAGCTTCACCTTTTCTGATCAAGACTTTGGTAATATCACAATCGCCAAACTTCTCCTTAAAGACAGCGTCGCATCGTTATGTGTTTAATCTCCTCTAAACTTCTTGCGAGCAACTATTGATGCAATGCAGATGAACCGTCTCCTTTTGAAAACGCTCACCTCAAAGGTGCTGAATCCAAATCGCTGAGCTGAGCCACGGGGACTTCACGTGGAAAATCAAACGCTGTTTCAAGCACTTCCAAGCTCTTCATCAGTAGCTGCTGATGTTCAAGGCTCTGCTGAAGCTCCCCCTGCCAACCTCTATGTAAGAACTGCTAATGTGCTCACCTTTTGTCACTCACTTAGATATGCAGCACATAAAACCCACACACACACGTAAGCATGTGCAGATTCGTACAAAACATTCAAACTGACTTCAAGCGAGGAACCTATTTTTACCCATCACTTCTCTATTTGTCTGAGTGCTTCGTTCTCAGCTGTGGAGATGATGCATCACTCACATTTCAGCAGCAAGTAAAAATACAACATTTTATCTTAAGGAGACATATCATATTTAGTCTCAACAAGCTGTACATGTTGGTTATTTTCAGTCACTCTCTACATTCAATCCACTGCCTTTTCCTACCTTGTATTACAATGTATAAGTAAGTAAAAAGTGTATATAGTTGTTGTATATATGACTGTTTATTGTAAATTTTCAATATTTTTATCGTTCAATTTTTATTGTTTCTATATTTCAATATTTTTTTTAATTCTTTATTCATTTTTTTCTATTTTATTTTGCACCTCATCCTTGGTGGCAAAAAAATTGCCCAGTGTAGGATTAATTATCTTATCTTATCTTAATCCACAACTATTCCAACAAGCAACCTCCATCCAGATAACAGCTTGCCAATCCAGTTAAAGCTGTTTTACATTTGATGGGAATACTGGTCATTTACACTTGTTATTCTTCTTAAAACTGGTGCTACTCTATTTCAATTTTTTAGTTTTTTTATTTGAAGAAAGTAGAGAAAAAATGATATAAACGTGGCTCTAAAAAAGAGGAAAAATATAAAAATATAAACATTTTATCGAAAAAAGTGTCTGAAACTGCCTTGATATATATATTCCATGTTAACAGTCTAAGTGGGAAAGGCTAAAATGTAAAGTGATATTTGCAGTATTTTGTGGCCGTGCTCAAGTAGGCCTCAAGCAGATAACCATATAAGGACATCTGTGTCAAGCTTGATGTCAAGGTAGAAAAGAAATATTGGATTTTCATCAGTGCTGTCAAGCGATTAAAATTTTTAATCAGATTAATTACATGGTTGCTGTGGATTAATTTAGATTAATCACGATTAAATATCATTACTTTTTAATCTATTCTATTAATCTAATCTATTAATCGCGTTTCATTTTGCATGAGGCTGGTTTGTCGCAAGCTGGGTGATGCATTAGCCGAAGTGCTAGCAGTATGTGCTAATGTATGCTTCACGTCAATGTGGTATTTTAAGCTGAAAGTGCTTCGGTGAAAAGAAAACTTCTTCCTGCAGAGCGTCAGTCAACTATTCTGTCTTGATTTTTTTGTCATCAGATTTCCTACAGAGAGGACCAACGTGCTGTTTAGCATCGTCCATTTTTATTGGTTGGTTCTGCCGCCTGTCACCACAGGATTAACTGCCTATTGGTGCATCAGTGACAGCAACTCCACTTGGACAAACTGCCTGAAATGCAGAGACGTTCAGAGTCAGTCTGTGCTGCAGGTGGATTAATTGCATTAATTTTTTAAATCAGATTAATCATGTTGATGAATTAATCTGTGTTAATGCATCAATTTTGACAGTCGTAATTTTAAACTTTGGCTTTGTTTAGTATAACATAAGAGGAATGAATGATTTAGAAACTAATCAATTTTAATTAAAATCTCTTTCTTTTTTGCCTCAAGTCATGTTTTGTGACATCTTGTTGACAATAAGGAAATGTGCGGGCATAGAAAACATTAGGATCTAGTTTCTTAATCTATTAAGTGCATCTGAAGATATTCATATAATAAATGTTGCAAATTCCCCCTCATTACAACCTTTATTTGCAGTAGTCACAATAAGCCGAGTGGGAAACAGCTGGACTCAGCAGCTGGAGGACTCTGTGAGAAACACTGTCAAAAGCAACATGTACAAGATCCATCTAGCGACTGTAAGTGCAGCCACTTACAGTCAAAGTCCTGTCTTGTAAAAGAATGACATCAATACAGTCAACTCTATTGAAGGTGAACCATCTACACTTTAATTAGGTGTGAAAGCTAACAGTAATTTCCTCCTTGTCAGAGTGCTGTGGCCTGCGTGAGGAGAGTCCCTTCATAGAGGACAGTGATGGAGAATACCTTGCATTAATGAGGGGAAACACAGCAGGCAGGAGCAAAGAAACTATCACTTAAAGAGCTAAGATGGTGGCTAATATCCATTGCCTACAGAAAAAAGCGATGAAATGACACATTATAATAATGATGCATAAGTGCAAAGTAAGCATCTTACAGTAAAACAAAGTCAATTTGTTCTTAAACAGTTTTTGTGCGACAGAACTGCGTCTCAAGTTTTTCCTGCAGAAAACTTTGCAGCTTCATTATGAGCCTGCCAGCGTGTCAGAGGTAAATTCACTCTTTTCAAAGACTAAAAAAATGTCAGTTTCTTTTATTCTTGTGTATAATTCAGTAACTCTCAGCATTACTGTCTTTACATTTTCCTGGACTTTTTGGAAGCTGGTGAAATCTCTTTCATTAAGCAGCTGATATCCAAACAAATATGAGAACAAGTCCATTTTATTTTACTTTTCTATATGCTAAGGGTGATACAAGGTTATCCCCAAAGTATTACCTTATTTTCCGGATTATTGAGCACCTGTCTATAAGCCGCTATTGAATTTATTCAAACAGTTTCATGTGGTCCACGCTGACCGGGTCTGATGTGACGACACGGAGCTTGCTAGCTTGTAAAAAGCCAACGAGCTTCGTGCTGCTGATAC
>OOFC01029838.1:0-11288 GCA_900323345.1 Pseudochromis fuscus | reverse complement strand
ATCAATTAATATTATGGCAGAAGACAGACGCACCGATGATCCGTAACAAGTGGCATCTCTGGAGAGAGCCGGTGCCATGAGACGGCCTTAATTAGGCCTGAAAAATGGCAGGTTATTCCATCCCTGCACTCCCTGTTAATCTGTGCTACAGAGCCACCGAGTCAACCCCGGCCCCAACTGGCAAATGTTATTATTTCATCTTTGTCGCAGCTGTGAATAAGCCAATGGGCGTGACAGCCAGTGGGCGGCCTAAGATTTTTTAACAAAGCTTTACAGGAAGGCAGACGCAGTCGGCACAGCCAACTGTTCGCCGCTACAGTTGCCCATACCGTACACAACAGGAGCATTTTAATTAATTAGGAATCAGGGAGGTGGTGGAGCGGGTATCTGACAGGTTACGAGTCCACCCAGCTTGCGCGGTAACAGACAGCCGACACCTAGTTGAAATTCAAACTGTGTTTTCGCATTCAAATGTCAACCTCTCTCCTTCTCTTTGCTCTGTATGTGTTTTTGGGTGTAAATTTCATCATGAAATTTCCATTTTGCCGGCTTTTATTATTCAGTCTGAAGGTGCAGTCCCACTGGCAGACTTCAGTGTTGCCCAGCAGAAGGCTGTGTTTGAATAGGATTAAATAGAAATTGGAATTAGTGAAATATTTAAAAAAATGAAATAAATAAAAACAAGCCCTTCTCCTCTGTGGTATTCATCCAGCGTAACATTAAGGTGAAGGACAACAAGCATGTTTCACATCCAAATGTTTCCCATGTGACACACAGGAAGTGAATATGCAAACTGAGAAACATTTTCAAACTGTTTTCACATCTGTAGAACCACTTCGCACCAAATAAAATCATAAGCAATGACACAATTATCATGGCATTTACAATATTAAATAGATATCCTTATTTTCCATTAGTACATTTTCCATTGTTACAAATATTGCTCATGTATTTCCACATGTAAAATGTAAGAAAATACACAAAACACAATTTCATGTATATGTATAAAACACACGTGTAACCTTCCCCTTCTCTTTATCTTATAATGATTATTCATCCAACCACAGATCATGTTTGCATGATACCTTCACATGTGATTTTTAGATAGTTAAAGGTAGAATATAAGAAATCACTTGTAAACATGTTGTGTTATGTAGAGTTCATTTCACTTAAATGAGATAATTTCATATTTAGACAAATAAAAGACACATTATGAAGATAGTAGAGACAAATGTGTTTGCATGGGAAATGTAATATTCTATGATTTCCATGTTCTGTCCATTTTTGGTACATCCCAAAGACATTAAGTAATTACTAAACTTAATTGGACTCCTTAAGCTTCTTACTTATTTTCTTTTTTTTTTAAAGGCTCTCTCTGTATCTTAAAAGTTTTATATCATGTGTCTTAAGAAATTTCTAAACTGTGAAAATGATTTTCCCTGTATTTTTTAAACTTTTAAACATATTGTGATTTTTCCTGTCTAATGAAAATAACATTAAAACATGTGAAATCATCCTTATTTTATAGAGAAAATGTTTTTATTTGCGGGATTTGTTTGTTAATTGACAGACATGCTGCATAACTAGGTTTTTCTGTTCTTATATAATTATTTAATATTACATTTTTTTTTAGTTTCATGGTTGTTACACATGTAAATATTCTTCATTATCATTATCATTGCAACATTGCTGGAGATCTTGTGCAAAAATGTTCCTATAAAGTGTATTTAGATTAAGGACAATGACCCTTTCTTCATGAGCTGCTTATTTTTTCCATTATTTTAGAGAAGAGTGTTTTTAAATATATAAATATCCATCATTATCCACCAAAAATACACAAAAAATACACAAGATCTTATGTAAAAATAAAGTTATAAACTCTATTCCAACACTAACTAAGGAAAGTTACTATTTATTGATGAGTTGGTTATTTTTCCCACTATTTTACAGTAGAAAATTACAGTTTCTTCTTCTTTGTTCGTTTTTAAAGTTTCACTAAGTAAGTGAAGAACTAACTAAAAGCCTGGATGTAACTGTGGGTTAAAGGAAGAGACCATGTGTCTTCTTTCATCACTTCACTGCTTCAGAAAGTGTCGGGAACATTTCACTCGAGCTGAGTTAAAAACAAAGGTTTCTCCTCCACCCAACCACACGTACGCACTGTTTTATATGTCGGGAGTGTTTCGACTATTACCGCGCTAAAACTGGCTCCGAGCTACAGCGGCACATTTCGCCTGCACCACTTCATGACTTACACGGGCAGAATCTGAATGCATCACGTCAACTCGCCGGATGGACGAGGACAGAGGCCTCCGTCACCAGCGGCTCCAGCAGCTCCAGCAGCTCCTCGCTTTACAGCAGAGCCGCTGCTAGCTACACCTCGGGGGGAACTCGCAGCTCAGCTATCACTGGCATTGAGTAAGCAATCTGTCTGCTTCAGCTGAGTAATTACAGATCTGCTGTACCTTTTCCTGCTGATGATGCTGTCATGGGCGATGGCTGTTGCCGTGTCCTGCGGCCTGGTATGATTGTCGGGGAATGACTTTGTTTCAGTGTCTGCGCCATAATTTATCAGACGCTCGTGGGGAAGAAGTGTACAAATTATCTGCTGGATTTAAAAGTTGAAATATTGACAGGTGAAAGATAAGTTTGCTTGTGTTGCTCGAAATTTACTCAACAACAACAACAACAGCAGCAGCAGCAGCAATCGTCTGAGGATAAGTGGCGGGATCATTAACCAAAAATAGACATTCGGCTCTGGTAGAATGCACTCTTCAATAATGATGGCAACTAATACAGAAGCTGTGTTTATTCCAGCAAATACCGTGCCCCGGGGCCAACATCTGATGAATTGCATTTAAATTCAGTAATATCCTAAAATACCTCAAGGTAGGCTGACTTGTATATACTGAAACTCAAGTAGTTAGTTAAGAAGCAAATATGCAATAACATAAAAAACACCCTGAAAACAAAGTGCGGCGGCAGCAAAGCTCGGAGTACCTGCTCTGTAACGTCACTGGGAAAAGAGCCACATTGTGGTCAAGCATCGTGCACACAGAGGAAATAACAAACACACACATGAAAAATAGTCTCTCATTTTTTGCAAATGAAATCATTTGCTATTTTAGTCCACCCTCCCGTGAGCACGGTGACAAACAACTCCGAAATATGAATGCAAATAACATATTTAAAAGGGCCTAATAGCCATTTCCAATACAATGCATCATTCTGATCAATTGTACTTATTCAGGTCTGCACGCCTCCTTTACCCTTCGCCTCTGATTGTATTTTCCAAATGCCAAGAGCAGACGAATCGCCGCCGCAGACACACAAGTCATTTAGCAACAATGAGGCCAAATGCTAAACACGGGGGAAAATGCGATGCATGGCGTTTTTTTTTGTTTTTGTTTTTTTTATCCCTGGACCAAATTCTCCAAGCCCTGAAATCCCCCTGGTTACCTTCGCATGATATTGCAATGCATTTTCTGCCCCGCTGCCCTCCGTGGGGATCGTCTAATTACCACGAGGCTCCAGAAAGGAAAGTCAGACAGTTGCTGAACACCTCTCCATCCCAGCACGAGGTATCGCATTAGGCCCTGATATTACTGTGGATTAAGACCACAGACGGAGTCAAGCGCCGTCATTAATTTATCCGACTCTGACAGCACGGGACGAGCAGCAACATCTCTAATGAACGATAACACCGACAATACCTGCCATTAAATCTTAAGGATGTGTCTCATACTAATGATGCCGTCTCCCTGGAATGACCTCGAGCTGTGAAGTGGGTACTGTATGTGCACGGTGGACCTGTTTTGAGGAACAAGAAAGGGTTTTAATGGCTTTGAGAGTCAGCAGGCTGTCTTTGTGAGTCAAACTTCAAGAGAGTGCGGGGAGAGGAATTAGCAAGAGAAGCCGGACCGACCGCGGAGATGAATCTCGGTTTCCTTACCTGTCCTGGCATGGCGTTTTCACAGAGCAGAGTTTCATAGTCTATGGCGAAGACCGGCGCGTTGTCATTTATGTCCTGCACCGTGACCAGAGCGATGCCTTTCCCGATCTGAGTCGGATCCTCTGAAAGAGAAAGAGCAGAACAGGCTGGTGTCACTGATTTGTGCAAACTTTCTTTTAAACACTTTAATTCTAACTTGATGCACTTGGCCAAATTATGGAATATTGATCTCGCTCGTGTGTTTTAATTAATCACCAAGGAGGAAGGAAGGGGAGGGAGAAAAAAAAAAAAAAGTGCTGCTGTAATGAAATATGTAGCGTGCTTCCAACAGCTGGCGTCCTTACCCGCTCTGCTGTGGAGTTATTGGACTCGTGCAGGCTTGTTGTCGGGGAAAAAAAATAAATAAATAAAAAGGCTGCGTGTGCGAACGAGCTATGTTGCAAAGAGGGCTTCGCGCCTCTGTGTGCCTGACACACACTGATGGCTAAATGGCCGCATCTGAGTGCAAGATGATGATTTAGCCTGGCGTCGCCACGATGCCGGCCAGGGATGACGTTCTGACATTCGGGGCCGGCTGATTTGATGGTGATAAAAAGGACGCGCGGAGCCTCGGGCCACAGACTTGTTGTCATTGGCGTGGTCTGGGCACGGCGGATGAAATGTGAGTGACTGCGGCTCAGATGCACAACATCCCTCAACCAAGGAGTCCCTGCACCCTGTTCAGTTACAAAGAACCCATTTACTATAAATACTGTCATAAGGCAGTACAGGGCAGTGGATTGTGCTGCCAGTACGTGAACTCAAAGATGTTTTCAGCTGAAAACAGCGCCCGAGTGTCACTCCGTGTCAGAAGCCAGTAGCTCATGCATGAGGGACTGTTGTGACATTTCATATGGCTATTATTATATGCTGCCTTCTCTTTGTTGCTATATCGGGCGAGCACGCTGGAATCAACCGAGTAGTGCATCTGTGTGCTGTTAGATGTAAATAAAAACACACCTTTGAAGCCAAGAAGGTAACAAAAAAAAAAAAAAAAGGCTTTGTGAAAAAAATAAAAATGAATACCCTTCCTCACACAGTGTTCAGTGTGGAGATGTGAAAGCAGAGAAGTGCCGGGCTGACAGGCTGGTTGTCGTTTTTTACTTATACTGATGTGACGCAGCTGTCCACAGCGCTCAGTGGATCGTGTGTTGATGATTGTTGTCCACTGTGTTTGCGTGATGGTGGTGAAATGATAGGAATGCGACGAGCGGAGAGAGAGAGAGAAAAAAAAAAAAAGGTGTTCATGTCCTTGGAGCCATTGACAGATGAACAAAAAAGGCACGCGGCACTTCTTCACATCACATTAACATTGTTCACCCGTGGGCGAGATCGCCCGCCCTTAGTCAGCATCTCGTCCCCACGGCTCAGGGAGACATGGAGGTCAAAACGACCGTCCTGTGTGTGAATTAACATTCCCCGACAGCCTGCAACAACCCCAACAACTGCACAGCGCAGAAGACTATGGGACGTTATAAAGTGGATAACAGGACAGAGAGGAGCTAAAATTTTATACACTTTCTCTTAGTGGCACTAACAAGCTCAGCTCACTAAGCACAGGGGACAGTAAGTCCTTAATTTCAAATAGGAGCAGACAATAGCAGGCTTCTCATTTCTAGCCAACTAGTGTTTATTTTGCTGGACGAGATGACAGCTATCTGTTGGACCTTTAATCAGCTGGAGATAGATGGTTAATTAATCGAACATTATCTCTGTGCGATACATTAAGAGCTCTGTTCCAGCACTAGTCTGAAAACTATTTGTCCCTCAGCACACGACTCATCCTGCTAATCTCACTTGATGAAATAACAACATCTCCAGCACATTTAATCAGCTAACGCTAGCTTGCTAATTAAGCTAACATTAGCTCCATGCGCTGGTTGAAAACTGACTTCCTTGTGAACAATTATCTAATAAAAGAGGTGTTATGTAAGGAGCTTGGTGCGGGTAAATTTTGTATTGTACAACAAATTCAGTAAGTAAATATAAAAACAGCATTGTAGTTTTTGTACAACGAGAAATATGTTGCCAAAAGTGGCTAAAATGTTTTCTATGCTCTTATGTTGTGTCTTTTTGGACTGTATGAGGAGGAGGGCAATAAGTGTGTGTTTACATGCTTTCTATTCAACCTACGTAACAAAGAAATTAAATTAGAGATGCTGCAAAATTATCAAAAATAATACTTTAACTTGACTTTTTTCTCCCTAAGTTTCAGTGGCATTTCAAGGAGGCTCAAGTACTTCCTTCTGACAATGTGAAGGCAATGCTACATGTAGCTAGCTAGCCCTAGTATTACAAAACATGTCAAGTAAAAGCGCTTCTGTCATCTGACGCAACTGTTTAGCTGATGCACTAGTTACTACAAGATAAAGGGTTTCTAGTGTAAGAACCAACCACTCTACATGTCAAAATAAAGCACTCTAAGAAAGTGGTTTGTGATCCTACAACTCCACAAATTTAAAAATTAAATCAACAAAACATATAAATAAAAAAATATGTCATCAGCAGAATAATGATTATGTTTATCCCAGTGTGAAGATGATGACAGCAGCTGCTCAATTTACTGCACCACAAGCCTTTTTTTTTTTTTTTTGGTTGTTGTAGTCTTAAGGCCAGGCTAATTATTGCTGCTATTGTGGCTGCGGCTATTAGTGTGTATTTTTTAACCACTTCCAATAATAGCGGGAGGGGTTGCCAGTCTCTGGGATCATTATTTTAGGAGTTGAGGACTGAAAAGTTTAGAGCACCTGATCCAGGGGGAAATATTGGCTGGGTTTGATGAGGTGTTCAAGTCCAATAAAGAACAAGACAGAGCTGCTAATATTAGCTTAAACTCTGATAGCATCCAAGACTCGACAGCGTCCAGAAAGTGGGGGAAACATTACTCAGAAACTTTGTTGTTAAAACTAAACTTTGTTGATGGGGAAGCCAGACATGCTGCCATTAGAGGAGGTAAACTTGCTGTTGAATCAAAGGCTATTAAAAGATGTCTTTAAATGGAGAGTACTGCTCCAGTCTTCCCAGCACAGTTCAAAATGTGGTGTGTGTGTGTTCAGCAAACTGTGGCAGGTTTGCTCTGAGTAAACTTACGGCTCTCTATGGCGAAGATGGTGAGGTTGTGGACTGAGTTGGCCTCTCGGTCCAACGGTTTGGCTGTGCTGATGACCCCACTCAGAGCGTCCACATTAAAGAAGCGCTCCAAGTCTGTGTTCCTGTCGATGGAGTACCTGGGTACAAATACACAACCACACACACACACACACACAGCCGACACACTTTTAAAAAATTGCTTTGGGATAGTAGTATTGATTTGACATTTTAGTGTTTCTTCTACTTGTAAGGAAAGATTATGATTATGTTTTCTTCAACCAAGCTGTGCACCACTGAAATTTTTCCAGTTGATACAGTAGGAGCTTTATTCAATCGTCGATAAATTGTGTTCACACATAATATGTTTTCCAATCGGGCCGGAGATTACTTTGAATCCTGAAACGCAGCAGCAACTCGGAACTTTATAGCACGAGTGAAACAAAACCCTATTAAATTTTGATAAAACTGAAGACGGGCTGCTTGTCCCTCAGCACACAACAGCGATCAAACCCTTTCAATACACAGCAACTCGTATTTCTAGAGAAAATTACAACTTCAATTAGCGTACATCCAAAGGGTATTATTGCAATGTAATTTGACTCTTGTGGCTGCATTAGTTCCACAATAATTTTAATTTCAACAGATGTAGTGAAATATATTGCAGACGCTGATAACAGTCACAGGACCAAAAAGAGGCAATTTACAGCTACAATGGTGCGGTAATTTGATTTTCTGATTAAGATTACTAACAATCCTCATAGACCAAGCATGAATACTATACAGTATTCATTCAATTAATGCAAAATAGGTGGGGCTCTCGAGAGTGGCACGGCCCAGATTGACAATGCCAGGGCTTGTTTTTGAGTCACAAATGCCACGGCACAAGTGTTGAGCCTCGACCCTCCTGCAGGAATGCCCTTCTCTTGTTCAAGATGGCATTTCACTTTTGCAAATGTTGCACTCCTTGGCCCTCCCACCATCTGGCACCGTCGTTGTGACACCCACACGGGGACCTTCAAGGGTCTACGTGGTCTGTGTTTGTAGATAATGTGTAGTAGTTGAATAGATTAACCCCCTTGTGTGGATTTATTTTGGTATTTGGAGAAACACATTTCCTCGAGTACAGACCGGTAGTTTGTTAAAGGCTGAGTCTCTAAGAGCTGAGGCTCTGGCTGGACCAAAGTTACAGGGTTGAATAAATTAAACATTTCATAATAACAAACTGAAAATGTGTCAAAATAAAACCCCTGTTGAAATATGAAGAGTTTCAGCCAACTCAAATGCCAAAAGGGCTTTTAATTTGAAATGGTAACTTTATTGTTTGATGTTCCCAATGCAACCTCAAAATTAGCCTTTGTAGTACAATGTATAAAAAATACTGAAACTTATTGAATAGAAAAAACCCCCCAGAAATAAAGGCCTGCCTCTAATACAACCTGCCTCAATCAGAGGCTAATGACTTTCTACAGTTTGGGTAAATATCAGCTCTGGCCACTATTTGAGGATTTACGGTAATGTAGTAACTTTAACTGTATTAACTTGAAAACTCAAAACGAGTCTTTGTACTAAAATATGGTTATTTAAACTTATGAAACAGAGGAAATTAGAAAAAGAAAGACCTGCCTCTAATACAGGCCTACCTCAAACAGAGGCCTATTCTCTATTTTTATCTGCGGTACTACAATTTGAGGATTTACGGTAATGTAGTAACTTTAATATCTTCATCTGTTTAGCTCCTGATCCTGTTTCATGTCCCGAAATGAGGCTTTGAGATAAAATATGGTAATTCATACTTATGAAACAGAGGAAATTAGAAATAAACAGGCCTGTCTCTAATAGAGGCCGACCTCAAATAGAGGCTTATTGTTTATTTTTTTGGCTACTGACATAAATAAAGGCTCTGGCTACAATTGAGGCAACAACTAGAAGCCTATTTTTTTTTATCTGCAGTTGAAATAAATAAAAACCTCAGCTTCTATTTGAGGAAATATGATCAAGTGCTTGTTCTGTACAATTCAATATATCTATGTGAGCGAATCATTAGTACCTGATTGCGCTGTTGGAGGTGTCTGGGTCGTGTGCCGACACCCTCCCGATCGAGGTGCCCACTTTGGCGTCCTCCGAAACCACCATCTTGCTGAGCGGCGAGGAAAAGACGGGCGGCTCGTTCACATCTTCCACCGTCACCTTCACCGAGGTTATGTCACTAAAAGGGCCCAAGCTCAAGAAGTTGGAGTCGATATTCCTGTTGGTGGCTTCGATTCGCAGAGAAAAGCTGCTTTTTGTTTCAAAGTCTAAAGGCTGGAGGGGAGAGAGGGAGAGAAAACATTCAAGAGATGTTCACTTTTCTTGTCAAAACGAGAGAGGTGGCAACAAATGGTCGTAGTTTTATTTTTTTGTTGGTCATGTACAGACTTCAGCACTTCTACATTTTCCATCAGTCATGGGTAAAGGAACAGTTCATATATATGTAAATCTGTAATTCATTCATACAGTGCAGAGATATTGATCACAATTAAGGACGTGGACTCTAAACAGCCATTACAATTTGACACGCAGTCAGATTTAAACAAAGTAATTTGATGATGGATTAATGTCACTTTGTGCTGTGAAAGCAATGATATCGATTGCAAAAAATGAGGAGCACAATGCAGTGAAAAGCGTTCAGAAATGAATGCTTTAGAAACACTTTGTGCGGCTTATTGAACTCCCACTGCAACATATAATACACTGAGAGAGCACATTGATTTGACACTTTCATTGTCAGAGACTCTCTCCCTCCCATGTTGTAATTGTGTGAATTTGCTGCAACACAAACAAAGGATCAAATTGGCCCATCTGACAAGAATTGCTCGTGGCCAACAATGACTCCACCTCGCCTACAAAAGAGCGTCAGCAGTGAACTGTCACATCCATGTGGCCTGGGGTAGACCCTTTCAAGTCCTCTGAAACCCTGAAAATGTGATGGATCAGCCACGAGCTCTGGAGCATGCAAAACTGAGGCAAGAATGTGCAACAAATTTCCTCCATAAATGAATGAGCAGCTTTTTGCATTTAACCTGACAAGTTTATTTATGCATGTAGGTGGATGTCAATGACATTATATTTGCTTGAGTTTGAGTCTGGAGTTTGTTTTTGGAGTGGCCATGGGATGTTTACTTCACCACAGGTGGTGGAGATAGTCAATGCTGATTTGTCATTACCACTTATTCCAAAGGTACTATAGACATTTTAAAAACACAGGGAGACAGGCAAAGAGGAGAAGGGGAAACTGGAAGAGGCACTTATGCAAATATCCTCCGTGAAACAAGCGTATGCCGTCTGGTGTTTACAGATCACAGTGGATTGGGAAACACAGGCAAAATCCTATATAAAATAATCTGTCAATCATTTACAAAGAACTGCATCACTTTCCTGTGTGAACCACAGATCTGAGCAGGTGAATGAGAAGATCTAAAATGTTATGCAGGATATAGATAAATCTGCTTTATTCTATAGTTTTGCACACAGTAAACAAATCCTATAAAACACCCAACATGCTTGACTTTGTCTCTTAATGCTCCCTGAGTCCTGTCTGTACACCATAGACTGTGTATAGAAAGGGAAGAAGTAAACAAGTCAATGCAGAAGTGCAAATAAGTGCAATACTCTTGATGACCACTAGATGTTGGCTCCAAAAAATTCTGACTCCAACTGATTTCAATTTAAAAATCGTAATTTACCGTATTTTCCGGACTATTGAGTGCACCTGTCTATAAGCCGCTATTGAATTTATTCAAACAGTTTCATGTGGTCCACTCTGACCGGGTCTGAGGCTAAATGTATCGGCGGCGCGGAGCTTGCTAGCTTGTAAAAAGCTAACGAGCTTCGTGCCGCCGATACATGAGAAACACCGGTGTTTAAGCCGCAGGGTTCAAAGCGTCGGAAAAAAGTAGCAGCTTATAGTCCGGATAATACGGTAATCATTCATCATCACTGCAGTGTCATTAGCTAAAGGTAATTTGTCTTCTCAATGATCTGGTGGTCCATCCTTCAGTAGATATCAGGCTTCAAAAAGAAGAAGGTTCAGAGGCGGGGTTACTTTGATTGACAGGCCTGATCTCCAGTGAGTCACAGGTTGTTTGGAGGCTCAATTACCAGTCCAAGTCCAATCTCATGCACATTGGGCAGTGTCCTCGGGTTCAAGGGTCAGACCCGCCTCCTCACT